>JAHWFP010250899.1:0-32932 GCA_023313725.1 Lithobius niger
GTCACAGCAAACAGCCATGGCGTGTGGTATAGTGTCCACGTAAAAAGAAAAACTTTGTTTTTGTTTTAAACAGGACAGATAGCTAGCCAATTGGGCTCGATAAACGTTAAATAAATACGGATGCAAACCTATTTACGCTGCCGTTTGGACTTAAATGTCAGACTGCCTGAGTGGGGAATCGAACCCACGACCTTTGAAACCAAAGGCCGGAATCCTACTACTCAGCCATACTGACATGGCCTTTTTTTTTATTTTTAAAAGAAAACGTCCATTGGAAGCATTTAACACGCATACATATACATAAATTGGGCCATGTCAGTATGGCTGAGTGGTAGGACTCTGGCCATTGGTTTCAAAGGTCGTGGGTTCGATTCCCCACGCAGGCAGTCTGACATTTAAGTCCAAAAGGCAACGTAAATAGGTTTGCATCCGTATTTATTGTTTTTGTTTTAGGGGCAAATGGATTCTATTAAAAGTAACGAGACAGAAAATAGCAATGAAAAATTCTCACCAATATTGACGTAAAAATCAGGTATCTTCTTGCGATGAAACCCAAATAGGCAAGAAGCAGAGGTTATAACCCACTGATCATTGATGCGAGCGCCGTAGCAAAAGGGAGCTTTCTCTTCTTCCCACCAGAGGGATACCAGCCAGGGATTGACATCCGTCTTCCCAATTCTGCCGCATACACTGCCCACTGACGTCACGGAAACTTGTGTTGTGTAATTCTTTGCGCAGAAACCGCCATCTTTGGTTATGGTACAAGTGTAGTGCCCATCATCCGCCAATTCTACATTGTGCAAAAACAGTACACCATTTGGCAAGATGGTAAATTTCTTGCTGTTCCATATGCGCACGCCATCTTTGTACCAAGTGGGAGGCAACGTATTCATAAGTGAATTGTATTCTGGACAGATGAGCAGATGTGACGAATCTTCACTTAGGATCATGTTGAAGATGGGTGTCGTCTGTTGTTGACAGTGGTTGTCAATTTTAATCTTGTACGTGACAATGCTTGGGATATCGTCAATAAGACACAAATAAAGTCCTTCGTCGTCATCATCGAATGAATTTAAACGTAGGCTACCATTTAGCTTATCGACAGTGTAGTTAACACCTTCCAGGGTTCTGACGTCAACTTGATCCCGGAACCAGACGTAGGTTGTACCAGTGGTTTGTTCCTGCTTGTCATCCGGAACACATTCCAAGATGATCTTGGCACCCGGTTCCACCTCGATCAGCGATTCTTGGTATTGTTTCTGGGCAAACTTAAAACTGGTTGCGGGCATGCATTCCAAAGATGGATTGGCGGGTTCCCATTGGTTGACTCCTATGCATTTAAGTCTCACGTGACTCATCGGGTGGTTCTCATTGGTGAAATACCCATCTGGACAAAGAAAGGCAACTTCCTCATTCAAAAAGTAATAGGGTTTATTTGGCAGGATGGAAATTGTTGGTTCGACAATACTTGGGAGAGAGCATGTTGCCGTGCATGGAAGGTGTTTTGTCCAGTTGCCATCCACACACGTGACACTTCCTTCACTGACGTCATCTGGTAGGATGGCAATGTTGTCGGGTTTCTTTGCTACGTACCCAGATGTGCAATCAACGTCAATCTTCGTGTTTGACTTGATGATGGTGTTAGTAAGGCAGTGTTCGTAAATGGCATTTGGAATGTCAAGATCTTCTGCATTGCAAGGTTGCTCTGTAAGGACATAAGAGTTTTGTATTGGCAGGAAACAAAAAAGGGAATTAACGAACTGACTATTATTTTTCAGGGTATTTCAATTTTAGGAAACATGAGGAAAATGAAGGTAGCTAGCTGTACCCCCGGCATAACATACGCCGGTCTAGCCGGTTCCCGCATACCTAAGTGAAATACTTTACTGGGTAGCACGAAATGAAAATAACTTCGAGGCCCCCAATCTCTCTCCTCCACGCCCCCCCCCCGGCCCCCTCTCCCCACATTCTCCCGGTGCATGGTCAGATTTCCCCCCATGCGCCTACTCCCTGGTAGCCCTTTCCCCTCTCTACTGCCCCCCCCCCCCCCGAATTCCCCCATTGTGTGGTGTGAATATCTCCATCCCCGTCGCTGCTCCCCCTCCCTTTGAACCCCTGTTGTTTGGTTTTCGTGGGGAAGTAAATGTCTTTTTGCAATGGAGGACGCTGCTGTTATGTTGCTGAATTGACTGTTTTCTCAACCATTTCTGAAAGCTAATAATCGTATTTATTTTATTTAACTGCAAAGTGGCGGTCATCGTGGCCGAGCGGTGAGAGAGTTCAGTTTGGTAGCTGGAGATGCGGATCTGGTCGAACCCCTCGAAAGGGGATCTTGGTAAAGTCCCCACCAGGATTGCTGGCCAGGGTAGCGTGAGAGGCGACCATGCTCCCTCAGCAGCTATGGGAAAATTGTTCTGGCCAATTCTGGACAATCTGTCAGCCCCTACGAAGATCAGAGGTTTCCCTGTTCAATCCCCGGGCAATCCCCGGGCTTGCCCCTCCCTTTATAGATATTTCTTCTCTCTAAAAAAAGGCTGGTAATGTTCAAAATTGAGCCAGTTCGGCCATAGAAGCAATAAATTGCTTCGGTTGACTTGAGGCTCAAAGAAATTAATTTTTTTAATAAAAATAAAAATGCTTACTATAGGAGCATGATCATGTGTTCACATTTCTTTCTTTTAACCTTTGTCCCCATTTTAAGCGTATTTTTAGACCTGTCTGACTTCCGTTATTTGACTGATGGTTGTTTTAAGGGAGTTACACCATAAATTATTCTTGGTTTTAATCGGCCGTACAGTCAAAACGGCGAGGAATACTATAGCAACGACCTTGTCCGTCCGTCTGTCCGTCGCCTTTCTCAACGCCGGAATGGTGTCAGACAGACAAACTGTTTTTGCCATTAGATTCAGCGTCGAAAAAGTAGTAAAAAAATACAGTAAATTAAAACATCGTTACGTCTTATAGCTAATAGACTTTCTGGACGTAACTCAATGAAATAATCACATTTGATAGTCGAATTTAACCATTTCACGATGACACGTAACCGTTCAAACAAAAGGATTTTGTTAACGACACACATTAGCTTCATTTAAACTAGTCTCAACACCGTGTTGCGTGATGAATAGGCCTACTCTCGAACCGAATTCTCCGCTAGCTGTTAATTACAAAATTAAAATGGCAGCAAGGCCTAAAAGCTGACAATTACGCCTAACACCTTAAACTATAGACCTAAAAGCTAACACATTTTTAACCGGCAATTTTGGGATCAGTGTGTGAGATCACTGTTACAGTACGTGATAGAGGTGTGCGCCTTAACATTTTTGAAAGTGGCGGAAGTGGTGGAAGAGCACAGACTACCGATTGCGACTATAGGTAATCGCAGCAGCTGCTTGTGTGACTTTAATCATTTTGACGGACAATTTTCTTTGAAGTTTTATTTGAGTTTACGTCTTGTTCAGTGTTAACTTCCTTCTTGCTATTTTATTTTCAACAGGCAGACAATCCTATTGGGAGAGCTATGTGCTCTTGGCAGGTCTAACCTTGGTTGTAAGACAGTTTAGGTACTTTTTATCTTGTGGTAGTGTGTCTTCGCACAAATGTTTACAATTATTTTAAGATACCTGGGTGTACGTATAGCCCCTCTTGGTTCCTTTTTCCCACTACGATTGCTATTGCAATAGAACTGTTTACTTGTAATCATTTATCCGTTTTTTTTTTCTTTGCACAACACGTGAATTCTTTTTGTTTATCATTGCAATGAATTGAATTTGCGCTTTTTCACCGCGATGCGAAATTTTGCAAAGTATCTGTATTTTCTCGCAATGCTGAATCAATGCAAATCTAATGCAAACCTAATGCAAATCTAATGCAAACCTAGCACAAATCTAATGCAAGCCATGGCCCATCTTAGGTGCAGCTTCTCAGATTCATTATCTTCCTAAAACATTGCACCACATCTTGTCATATTTTAGTTCGGTCCCAGACAAGGACAACTACAATGCTTTATGAGGCAGTCGATCGGAAGAAATATACAAAAAGTAAAAATTGAGGTCATAATGTAAAGGCTAGCCAAAGACGCCCTGTTTCCCTCCCCCTTCTCACCCCGCCCCCAGGCCCCCAAAAAAAAAAGACTACAGAAAAAAATCTAAACGGGGCTTCAAAGAGCTCAAAAAGACAGCAGTAATGACATGTTCAGGAAGAGCTTTCTCCATACTGGGACTCTATTTCGTTAAAAAAAAATGGTGTACCTGATTTGAAGATGGACAAATTTGTAACTTTAAGCATGCAAATTAGTAATGCACTGAAAATCATTCGTGTGTTGAGTTGTTTATGCTAAAACCGATTTTCACAAACAACATTTAACCTTTTAAGTGCTATGCTCGAGCCAAACACAATTGGTTGGCGCTAATGACCAAGCTGTCGACGCGCCATTAAGCCTCATTCCCCCCCCCCCCCCAAACACAATCACAGGTTTGAGTATTAAAAACAGACTCCAAACATTCTGCGAGATGGGAAACAATGGAGAAATGACAACAATACTAGGACCCCTTAACAAGCCGACTCTAGTGTGTGCGCGGTGTATCTCGAGTCCTGCAAGTATTTTATGAGCGGCTACGTGTTCCTGGATGGAGTGGCTTTAATCGATGGCCGCCATTGTTTTTGTAACCATCTTGAATATCAACAAGGCACTTTGCTACTGAAAACGTACAATCGATTATCTGTGTTCGTTCTGCGGAGAACTCAAGATAGGCCGTGGACCCTATAGAGACGGCCGTGGCCGAGTTGGTAGAGGCGTGTGCGTCACGTTAAAGAGCTCCTTCAAGTTGCTAGTTCGAGTCCCGTCCAGGTTACCCCTATTTTTGTGGAGATATAAAATTAACGTAGCACCTAAAGAGTTAAGACGGACGTGGCATTAGAAAAATATTAAGGTCTGCTGGAAAATATTTAATTTTTTCAACACCGCTTCTTAAAATTTAGTTGTAGCATTTCCCCTATACCCCCCCTATTTCCCCTATTTCTGTTGGTTGAGTAACAATCACTGCATGCACAACCGTTGTTGGGTTTCTTGGGCTTGGTATCAGAACAGAGAAACGTCCTCCATTGAAAATAAACATTTACTTCTATAACACAAATCAGCAGGGGTTCAGAGATGGGGATATTTAGACCACACAATAGGGGAAAATTCGTCAAAATTCGTATCCTATTTTAACAGTTTATCACTTAAGATGCGAATAGCTACTTACGTATTGTTTGGCATATATAGCGATAGCTTTCTCCACAATGCTCTTGATATAACATTCTTCTATACATTCTGGCACAGTGTCTACCACTGTAAGTTGTAACAGAGAATATTTCACTTGACTTCACATCCTGTAAACGAGTGCCATCCACGAAGACCCACTGATTCTGGGAACTTGAAAAGTACAGGCCAGTCCATATGTATTGGTTCGAGCTGTAGAAAGATACTTTGTTAACAGGAAAAGTTGTAGTGTGAGGCTTCAAAATGCAAAACGACAAAATCTGAGCTCCATCAATTTAACACAACCATGTAATACAAATTAATTTGTGGTTGTGTAGACGTAAATTTGCAGAAATGTTCCTGGTTACATTGAAAAACCCCAAATTCATAAGAAAGGTACACAATTTAATAATTTTCGGTAGTTCATTTGCTACCTTGGTCACATTTAAAAAAGAGAAAACACAAAATTAAAATGCCCATACAGCATTGAAACTGACAACAACATCCGCCATCTTGGAAAGCAACTACATCCGCTTTCCAAGATGGCGGATGCTGTTGTCCGTTTCAGTGCTGTATGGGCATTTTAATTTTGTGTTTTCTCCTTTTTAAATGTGACCAAGGTAGCAAATGAACTACCGAAAATTATTAAATTGTGTATCTTCCTTATGAACTTGTGGTTTTTCGATGTAGGCCTAACCAGGAATATTTCTGCAAATTTACGTTAATACCACTACTTCGTGTAATGGTATCCAACTAAATGCCGCCAATTAGTGCTCGATTAGTGATCATTAGTACTCGAAAATTAAAATTAGTGCTCATTCAATAAAAGAATTATCACACTTTAAAAGGAGACGGTGCCAAGTTGATGCTGTCTACTATTGGCTCGAAAAATATCTTATTTTTTAGTGCTTAAAGGGACACCCAGCCTTCCTTATAGCATTCCGCGTGCCAAATTACAGCTACGCGCAGATCATCATCCGAGCAATTACAGTGCCAAGATCGGCTAGGGTGGTAGCTGCATTCCTCGCATAGCTGCTATCTCGGTTGGCTTTGTGAATAGTACACGAGACAGAATCAAGTCAACGACTGTGGTCGCGTCACAAACTAGAATGATTCTCGTATTTTAAAATCACAATTTAGAATTTTCTAGGCTAGTGTCTTATAATTTTGCTTCGGCGATCTATTGGAATAATTAATTTTAATTTTTACCGCATTAGTTTATTAGATTTTAGATCTCATGATAATTATTAGAAAATTACTAGATGTACACACAGAGATGAAACGTCATGATTATTGTACGCGCGTAATGTATCATTTAGTGTCGGATCATTAGTAAATAAAGTTCCATTATATTCAACAGAAAATCTCCTAGACGCCACATTTAAAAAAGGATTTTTAGCAAAGGAAAGACTAACGGTAAGGAAATAGACCTTTGGGGCCGTACTTGATGTGGAGGATCGAGAAAAATGGCGCTGGGAGGTATATCCCGTTAATTGTTGCTCATTAGAGCTAGAAAATTAGAATTAGTGCTATACAATGCCCAAAAATTATCACTCTTTTGATGGGTTGATACTGTTCAGTGATGATCAAAATACTTTTCAAAAGTATTTCAAATAAAAATACTAAATACCTAGGTGAACGAGTAATTAAAGTACAAGTGAAAATACTCGGGCAAAACAGGTATTTTAAGATAAAGGTATTTTGAAAATACAAAATACTGCAGGTTTAAAATTTTCCCTAATCCCCAATACAGAAATACCATCAACACTAATGCCGAACTTTTATTATTCATTTCGAAATCATGTGTTCCTCTTTGTCCAACATCGCTTTAGCTCCCCACCAGTCTTTAAGGGGCCGTGGGCCCATGTTTTTTTTTAAGCGTAAACAGTTATTGTAATTTTTTTTACGAAATTCTTGTTTCAAATTCTAAATTTAACGTACTTTGTTTGTGACCGTATTTAAAGTAAAAAAAAATAAATCTGTACCAGGCCAGGCCTACTGTCTGACTATCATCAATGAATATAGCAGCGCCTTGACGCAGTGCTCCCAAATTTTGTCAGGCCCTGTTGTTACAAGAACTGGTAACTTTGTGGCTCACTCGGTGCCAAAAGCATTTCGTGCTTCCTGCCGAGAATCTTTCAAATTCAAAAAGAATGAAAATGAATAACAATGCGACTTGATAAGTAAAGCTATAATAAATGAGTGACTATGACATGCAATAATCTACAACGAAACAACGAAATTACGGCTGTATTTATTCAGAGCCGGCTCAAGACAATTTGGGGCCCCATACGCAGATTCAGTAACTGGGGCCCCAGGTCATAAGTGTAGCATTAAAAGCATTTTTCCCCGGATATTTTCATTCGTGTTCGAGAAGAATCATTAAACAATCATTTTTCATACGTCCAAGCCAATATCCATTTCACTTTTTTTTTTATTACCATACAAAATGGAAATGTGAACCACAAAAACAGCAAACAAAGTTGCAAAAATGGTAAGTAAACGGAAAAAAATTGTTACTAACTATAACAGCAAACAAGAAACACACAAAGAAACAAAAAAAATACTTCCCAAAGGTGGAAAGGAAAGTAAACGAAAAAAAAAAGAAAGAAGGGGGAGAAGAAAAAATGAAGGGGGGGGGGGGGGAAAGAAATGTCCAGTTCACCGTTTCGCGTTTCTCATTTCCTACCAGACTGCCAACCGCCGACGAAAATGCCAGCCGTAAGTACCACTAGTTTCGGTTTCGAGTCGCACAACGCTTCGACCAATCGACCCACATCATTGCCGAAGTTTCAAAGCAATAGCACAGATTCTCACCCGAGTTTTCTCATTGGTGCTGTTTCTAAACTAGAGGGATGTCTGAGGGAAGTGAGGAAAACTGTTTCTTAACTCGAGGCGACTGATCCAAACTCCTCCCACTTTACGTAGGCGTGACGTCATGGAGCTGAGATGTTGCTGAGGAATGTGAGACAAGTTTTTTCTCGCTCACTCCCTGATCCAGCATGGCTGCCATCACACATTAGTAGCTGAGATGGTGGTGTTTCTAAACAGTAGGAAGTGAGACATGGAAAATGTCTAAATTTAGAAACAAATTCCACTTAAACATAGATTAATAACCATTTGTATTATGTTCTTAATAACATTTCTCTTGCTGAAAATAGATGTGGCAGCGATTATTGCTAATTTTTCTAATGTTGAGAACGACAAGTGAGGCAGTGGTGTTTCTAAACTGATCTGTTTTGGTGACGTTGAGGGGCGTGGCTTAGAGGAATCCATCTCACTCTTCCCTCTAGTTTAGAAACACGCCCTTTGCTTTGACGCAGCTTTTCAATTCATAATCTGTCTTCTCGCTATAGCAAGATGAGTGCTTCCACTCCCACATGGGGGCCCCTTTAATTCTGGGGCCCTACGCGGCCGCGTTGCTCGCGTGCCTCTCGAGCCGGCTCTGTATTTATTACTGCAGTAGTGTTTTCACTTAGCTTCAAGTGTTCAAAAAAAAAAACTTTATTAGGGCAGCTTGAACACAAGTTAGTGACTTTCAATGTTTCTGGATCGAACGTTTTGAATTTTTAAAAATTCCGAAAATAAAATTGCCAGAATCTGGGATTTCAATATTCTCTGGTTGGGAACGAGTACTACTGCTCGTTGGCGTTGTTGGTCCCGTTCGGCCCCGTTCGGCCCCGTAGCATCTAAACTAGAGGCAATCTTCATGCGCTTACTCTCTCACCAATCAGCCACCAAAATAACGCCGTAACCATTGAGTGCTCTTCGCAACACCCCATCTCGACGTTAAGTTACACTACGTGCTAGTTTTTCAAACACCACTCACTGCCTACCCTGGCCTCTTTAAAGTTAAAAAAAAATATTTTGAAGAGATTTTTGGTTTTTAGCAGTATCCACACCCTTTTTCTTTTGAAAGTATTTTCAGAATTTAAAATACTAAATACTTTTCATTGAAAGTGATTTTAAAATAAAACACATCCAATAAACGAAAGTATTTTAAATCAAAATACAAAATACTCGTTAAGTATTTAAAACAGTATTTAAAATACTTTTATTTAAAATATTCACCATCACTGGAGGTGTAGCACCACCCGCACGGAACGGCTCCAAACATGTCCCATTTTTAGTGCTCGATTAGTGCGCATTAGTGCTCGAAAATTAGAATTAGCGCTCTTTCAATAAAATAATTATAACACTTTCAAAGGTGGTGGTGCCAAATTGATCCACCGCCACCTTCGAAAGTGTTATAATTCTTTCATTGAAAGAGCACTAATTTTAATTTTCGAGCATTAATGAGCATTAATCGAGCACTAAAAAATGGGACATGTTTGGAGCCGTTCAGTGCTGGTGATGCTACAGCATGAACAACACAAACCCTCCCAAAGAGTGATAATTTATAGACTTGTTTAGCACAAACTCAAATTTTCGGACACTAATGAGCACTAATTGAGTACTAAAAAATGAGATATTTTTTCCAACCAATCACATAGAGTGGGTGGTGCTGTCAGCATAAACTTGGCAGCACCACCCCTGAAAGTGTTGTAAGTCTATTTGAATGAGTACTAATTGTCGATATTTAGTTGGGTACAATTATATGACGTGGCGGTACTAAATTGATGGAGATCTATGCAATTTTATCATCTAGAAACTCAAAATTAGTCATGAAAATTGTATGACGGCCAAAAAAGAAAGAGCGTGAACTTCGACTATTCCACCAAAAACCACCTGTTAAGTAATTGTCCTGGGTTCAAGTCTCAATCGGGGCAGTTACCTCTTATTTGTTTCTCAGATTAGTACAGTCTGTATTTCACAAGGCCAGTCTTTAATGTGGACAGTTTATACCTTTACTGTTATGTATTAAACTACCGCAAAAGCACTACCCTCATCCACTAATGTAGTAAGTTTCGGACGAACACTACCAATAGAAGAAAAAAAAAAACTAATTATTTACAAAAAAAATCATTGAGATACGGAATATCCTGCCAATGATTATAAATAACTGCAGTATGAAATTGGAAAGTTACTATATTCCAACGATCTATATATATAATTACACAAAATCCGCAAGGCAGCCAGCAGCAGCAGCAAGCAGGACATACGAAGCAGTCATCTGCATCTGCAGCGCAGCCAGCAGGACATACGATGCCATCTACCGACCAAGGCTGAGATAGTAGCTGCGCCCAGAACGCAACGTCCAGCAGCGCGAACATACGATGCCATCTACCGACCGAACGGCAACTTAATGAGGGAGGGGGGGGGGAGGGAAGGGGAGTGAGACGACGCGGAATGAGCGAGCGAAGCGAGCGACTCCGCTAGTTTTTAATAAACTGCAAGCGGAACTCAAAAAATTAACAGGATACGGCCAAATTAAATGGAAAATAAACGAATGGACGATAAATAAACGAACTGAGTGAAGCCTTCATAAATATGCGGCGTGGAGCGGAGCCTATAATGGACACCTAACTGCAAAATGTTGGTCAGTTGGTGGTTGCCCTTTTGTAGTCTGGGTGGAGCAGAATGCTATGAAATTTGTCACGTTGCTAGATAACCCCCAAAATATTGTTGATCTCGAATTTGCCTAACTTGATCAATTATAAGCCACGAAATTACGATTTTTCGAATTTATCAATCTAACACTTGCCATTGTACATTTGGAATCCTGAACATTTGAGGAATTCCGACGAAGCATACACTGTGCTACTGGTAATCAAGTGAACTTTTTAAAATCGTCAAAATAAATCATCGTTGCTTACCTATAGCTAACAATCTTTTTCAACATAACTCTACGAAATAATAACATTTCATTATCGCATTTAACCACTACAGGAAGACAGGTGAATGGAAAGAAGAAAAGATTTCGTTAACGACATTTGTTTCATGTGAAAAAGAATGCTTGGAGGAATTCATCCAACATGGCGCTCAAAACTAGCGCTTACACTATCAACGGGAATACCAAATGTGGAACCTCAAATCGAAGCAGCATCAGGACACTGTTTATATTAAACGAAAGTATAAAGCAGACGATGTGTTTATGCCGCAACACAGGACACTGCGTTGGCTTCGCATAATAATTTTAAGATTCTTGGTTGTCATGGAAACTGTACTCTCAATCCCGTGTTGCAAGAATGAATAGGCCTAACCTTGAACGCAATAGGCCTAATTTCTCTACTGTTGTCGCCAAAGACCTGGTTGTCGCTTACGAAAATAAAACGACAGTTAAACGTTAGGCTTGAAAGTTATGAAAGTTTTAAAATTATTTAAATGCTATCTTCACACTCTAACTAACACCGTTTGACCTACAATTATAAAAATTCCAATTTTTAAAAAAAATTAGCGTTCGCAGTTTTGTATGTGCCAGAGGTGTTCGTTTCAACATTGTCGGAAGCGGCGGCGTAGGGAGCCGCAGGTCTTTTAAACTTTTTGATTATTGATAAGTACTATCGTTACCGATGATTGTTTGGCTTGCAGTTAAATGCTTTATTATTAATATTTTATATCTAGGAAAGATAAACTTCTATCCGTTCCGCCTAATAATAGGCCCAAAGCCTGTTTCCTAGTTATATTCTCAGATTTCTATTAATACGTTGATGTTTGAGTATTTTACATAGAAAAGTGGGAAGAAGGAGTATATTACTTTATTGCTTTTTTGCGTATTTGGCTTTCATTAGTGTATTCGTGATGGAGCGAATAAAGTTATGTGTAGTGTAATGTATTTATGACAAACTAACAAGATGTTGATCATACAAGCTATCCTGAACAACTGGAATAAAAATTTAATATTATTTAGATAACCTAGTGGCTTTCAATAGTGGCTGTAGTACGCTACACACTGGAGGAGCAGATGGCTACTTACCCTACTAGTAAACGAGATGTCCGGGGTTCGATATTTAGTTCTAGGACTTTTCTTTCTTTCTCAGATTATTGTTTCAATTGTATTCTCACAAAACCTGTTTCTAATGTTGACTTACTACTTCGTTAAGCCGCTACCGTGTTAGTTGTTTTTACTCTCATTAGCAAATTTCTGGTGCGTAAGCCAAGAAGCAGTCTTATTCCTTGTCGATGTTGAGGTCACCCCTAAAAAAAGGATAAACAGCTTCTACACTTGGCTGAACCCTGTAGTCAGGGGTCTCCCCCGACTCCCACCCCACCCCAGTAGCATAGTTGGTGAAGGGAGGGGATATCATCAGATTAGTGTACACTATGTGGTAGTTAACGTAGGGAGATACTTTATCAGAATAGTAAACACTATGTTGTAGTAAATGGAGAGAGGATAATTTATCAGATTGGTACACGCTAATTGTAGTAAATGGAGAAAGGGCACTTTATCAAATCAGTGCACACTACGTTGCAGGAAATGGAGAGAGGGTACTTTATCAAATTAGTGCACACTACGTTGTAGTAAATGGACAGAGGGTACATTATCAGAATAGTGCACACTACGTTGTAGTAAATGGACAGAGGGTACATTATCAGAATAGTGCACACTACGTTGTAGTAAATGGAGACGTTACTTTATCAGATTAATGTACGCTATGTTGTAGCAATTGTCAGTTTCAACTACATGAACGAGTTACTTACTCTATGTTTTTTGATACAAATTCCAGTTCTTCAGTACTCTTAATGGATGCCAGTTGGCCTCCAGTTGCTTGGCAGTAAGATTTCGCTTCTTCGAAATTTGGTGTTGATGTCGAGCCAGGATTCAAAGGCGAATAAAGGAATAACGAGTAGCAGACGTCACCAAGGCAACCGAGAGGTGTTTCTACAAGAAAAAAATATGTTTCTACATTTCCTGACTTACAAATTCGGTACTTCGCCGAGTATAACTTATCGGTATATTATCCCGAGTGCTTCTATGAAATCGATATTCTGTGTGTTTTAGCACTCAACTCCTTTCCAAATTTAATTTCCCGAGACCAAAGGTAGAGGGAAATTAAATCTGGAAAGTTGTTGAGTACTAAAGCACACCAATTATAGATTTCATAAAGGCTCGAGTGGCATTTGATTTCAGAATTTTTTATTTCTTTCTGCAAAACGAT
Source organism: Lithobius niger (assembly GCA_023313725.1). Taxonomy (NCBI): domain Eukaryota; kingdom Metazoa; phylum Arthropoda; class Chilopoda; order Lithobiomorpha; family Lithobiidae; genus Lithobius; species Lithobius niger. Next base: position 13,279 of record JAHWFP010250899.1, read on the forward strand.
TCTACGAGGTAATTTCGATTTACAGTTTCTATTTCGATTTCGATTTGTGATTTCTGTTTTCGAATTTTAACGTTTACTTTTACGATGTTTACGATGGAATTTTCCTCTATACCCTGAAGCGACGCATCCCCCATCGCATTTCGACATCCTTCTTGTAAGTTTGTTTGCTTCAGCGTTGGTATTTCGTATTTAGTAGGCCTAAACCTTACATATCAATAAACTACGCATCAGAAAGCTCAAGCTCTGGCGACGCTTCAAACACAACCCTAGCCCTGTTGCGTTGTTAAATTACAACACTGCAAGAAAGCAGTATTCTGATTCTACAGAAGCTTGGCACCGGGAGAAAGAATCGGCAGTGATCAAAGAGGGAAATTTGTCCTCCTTACTTAAATACTTTCGTAGGTCAACTGATTCCTCTCGAGCTCTTCCCCCACTTAAAGTGGATGACTGTTACATTACTGAGAATACTAAAAAGGCCGATGCCCTCAGTTCTACATTTGCTTCGAACACTATCATTGATAATGGTGACCTTAGTATCCCCTCTGACGATACTACACCATTTGAGTCTTTGTGTAACTCGGTGAAATTCCCTCAGAACACCGTCCTCTCTGCTTTGAACAAGATTAAACCAAGCAAGTCATGTGGACCAGATGGTTTCTCGGCTTTTCTTCTAAGGAAACTGGCTCTTGAAATAAGCTATCCCCTCTCCAGGCTCTTTTCAATTTCTTTTGAGCAGAGTACCCTCCCAGTAGTATGGAGCCAGGCACACGTGGTTCCTATCTTTAAGAAGGGCTCCCCTTCCGACCCCTCGAACTACAGACCTATTGCCCTTACTTGTGTTGCTTGTAAACTTATGGAAACTGTTATTCGCGACGTTTTGGTTTCTTTTCTTAGGAACCATTCTATTATTCGTCATGATCAGTTTGGGTTTCTCCCGGGAAGATCAGCAACTCACCAATTGCTTTTAGTCCTTGATCGTTGGACAAGTGCACTCGATGTTGGTGTCCCATCAGACACCATTTATTTTGATTTTAAAAAGGCCTTCGAGTCTGTCATTCACCGAAAGCTTCTTCTCAAGATTACTTGTTGCGGCATCTCTGGAAAAATTAAGGACTGGTTATCAGCCTTCCTTCGAAACAGGTCCCAGAGGGTAGTGGTAGACCAAAGCTTTTCTTCCTGGACAGCTGTTCCATGTGGGGTCCCCCAGGGATCTGTCCTGGGTCCCCTCCTGTTTGTTATTTACATTAATGATTTAACATTTAGGAATCCGAATACTTTTGGCTTCAAATTTGCTGACGACTTGAAGGTTGGGGGTGAAAATTTGTCCGGATCCCACTCCCAGGATCTTGTTACACATATCCAGCACGTTGGGGACTGGTCGGATTGCTGGCAACTCCCTCTTGCAATCCCTAAATGCCCTTCCTTCCATGTTGGTAACATAAATCCTTGTGCTCAATACACCTTAAATCAAGAAGTACTTCCTTCCGTTGAAGAAGTCAGGGATTTGGGAGTTTGGTTTTCCCGAAACCTGAAATCCTCCCTTCACTGCCAAAAGGTATGTTCATCCGCGTATCGCCGAGCAGCCATTGTTAAGAGATGTTTCACATCTGGAAACCCAGTGACATTGGTTTGGGCATTTAAGGTTTTTGTACGCCCGGTCTTGGAGTATGCCACCCCTGTTTGGTCGCCTTATTTGGCTCAGGACATTGATTCCGTGGAGGCGGTGCAAAGACGATTCACTAAACATCTTCCAGGATTTCTCAACATTCCTTACAGGGTGCGCCTTGAGCGGCTTGGTCTGGAATTGTTGGAGTTACGTAGACTGAGATTTGACCTTGTATTGACTTTTCGGATCCTGCGAAACCTAATTGAGGTCGACCTGCCTTTTTTCGACCTCGCCCCGAGCCTAAACCGTACCCGGGGTCATAATTGGAAGTTAGCTGCTCTAGCTTCCCGTGTAGACTGTCGTAGACATTTTTTTTCGGTACGGGTTGTTCCTATTTGGAACTCGCTAAGTAGGGAAACTGTAAATGCGCGTTCGGTCTCAGCCTTTAGTAGATTGCTTAAATGTGAACCCCTTCAGCGTTTTCTCAGGCGTCCACTGCCCTGATCCTTCGACAATGATCTCCCGGAACGGAGTAAGCGGCTCACCACCCTTCCGTATCCTTCCACCAAGTGTGGAGAATTCTATTTATTTATTATTTATAAGTTAAAAAGTAGAAGCAGCTTCGTGTTTCCGTAAAATTTCGATGATTCACAAAGGTCGCGTCATCGCACTAATATGGGCTAAACGAGAATAAAAACAAACTGCTTCCTCTGAGTGAGATATACTCTATAGATCTGTGGTTTGTTTGTTGGTGACCATTCAGTGATGAGTAAATAATTGATTTATATAATTACTGAGTAGAAAGGTCCAGTCTTATCAGTGTAATTCGAGCATGGCGCTCGTTTTGAGGAAAGAAGAAAAAAATTCTCAAGGTATGAGTAGGGTGGATGCGCCAGTAGCAGGACAGCACCCAGTAGCAGGACAGTTGAACTTTAACTGGCTATAAAATAAAAAATTAATGTCTAATCATCAAAGCCATAAAAACATTCTAAAATATTCTTTTTCTTTTTTAATAATCGATCATAATTTACTTTCTTACAATAAACACAATTTATGGAAAATTAGTTTATTTTTGAGTGCTGTATCAGTGTGAAGAAAATGGCTGCCAACATTCCTGACACAAACGAACATGGTTCCAAGAAGAATAGCCGAGGTAACGTACTTGTAATTAAAATAAACACTTGTAATCATTAGAGTTCAGTGGATCTACTGATGTGATTGAAATTAAATTTAACATTTTAATTAATTAGGCTATGATTTTCTTTTTATCTGCTTATTGGCTTGATACCTTGCTAGTAAAAGTTTTGAATGTAAAATGGTGGGCATTGGGTAGGCTTATTTATACTTCAGGAGTAAAGGAAATATATGCAACAGCGATGTTACACTAAAAATAGCTAATATTCGATAAAACTTGAATGCCGACTTATAATTCGGTAAGATGACGAAACTGGGACTTGATTCAACGAACTCCGTATTACATCTCGGACGCTCTGCCATTTGATGCATCTTGCCAAAGCCGTAATAAATACTTTCCGAACCTGCTATAAAGGCTACGCACACGTAGTCGTGGACATACCGTTGCTGCCAAAAATGAAAGGTATACATGTACCAGTTTTGCAGATTTACCTGATTATTTTAGCTTGATCATTTTAGTCTCTGTACACTGAAATCTGGGAAGACTGTAGCAATGACTTTGTCCGTCTGTCCGTCACCTTTTTCAACTCCGGAATGGTACCAGAAAGAGACAAACGGTTTTTACCATTAGATTCAGCGTCCAAAATTGGTTGAAAGGGATAAAAAAAACAACAACCAGAACTATGAAGCGGAAGTGACCCACAAGTAGCTGGAAGCGGGTACACCATCTATGAAATGGTACCAGATAGAAACAAACGGTTTTTACCATTAAATTCAGCGTCCAAAAATTAGTTATGGAAAAAAAATGGTAGTATGAAGTGGAAATGGCCCGGAAGTGGCGGAAGTATTAGAAGACCGCTATGCGACTAGATCGTCCCTCCCCCCCTGCTTGTTTTTTTTTTCCGTATTCATCAACGGCAGCAACATGTCCTTTGCCTATAACGGAGACATGGCTCTGACTAACATAGCCATGCAATCTTTATTATGGATAGAGATATCAGATGGTAGGAACATCTAAGACCCGATGACATCATAAGTCCAAACTTACTGAAGCTTAGATATTTTAAGAGTATGATTTTCGCTGTTGTGCTGTTATGTTTCCTACACTCCTACATAACTTACAGTGGTTTGCGTGTTCACTTATCAATTTATGCTATAGTCTGTTCCACATTATGTTTGCAGAAAACTGACTGTATGATGTCACGTTTCCTTCCACTATGACTGCAAAAACATGTGGATATCACACTTGTAGAGTCTACACAGTTACTGTTAGAGTCTACGAGTGGAATATTTACATGTTTTTTTTGCACTCGTAGTGGAAGGAAACGTGGCGTCATACTGTGGCGCAAACATAATGTGGAGTAGACTATAGAGCAGTGACACGACGTAGTATTATTGCATATAACTCTATGCTGGAGCCTTAATGGGTTAGCTGCAAGGGGCACTGCAGAGAGAAACAGAAGGGCGTTATACTGAAGCCGATGCTGTGAAGAGTGATTTCTTAGCCCTAAAACGTACGATTTTTGTTGTTGGAGAAAACAACGTTATTTTAAGCCTAAGAAATCCGCTCTTCCGTTGTTTTTGCCTCTATTTTTATGTAGTGCACCTTGTAGTTATGCCCTTCAAAACCCATACTGGTGCCAACCTGGTGCCAATATGGCGGCAAATGTCACTGCTCTATAGTATTGTGGTTTTGTTCGGGTGGGGTGTTAAAAAAAAGAACAGACTATAGTAGTCTGTGGGACTATGGACTATAGTTGACTATGGAACAGACTATAGTAGTGGGTTTGTTCAGGTGGGGTATTAAAAAAAACCTAGTGGGTTGGAAACATTAAACTGGTCACCTGCAGACCGTAGCGGCGATATTTGTACATTTATTCAAAGTAATAGGTATCAGGCCACTGAGTATTTGTGACATCGCACATCTACTGACGCGGAAAATGAGCGACGATGATTTATCCAAGGTTAACCAAGATGGGTGTTTTGGCCCTTTTTACCGTCCATGGCTATACAGAACAGCCAGCGAAGAGCGGTCGAGTTATAGGACGTAGAAGCAAAGACTAATGGCTGGTTCAGAGCCACGGCAGACGCACGGCAAAGACAAGGAACGGTAGCGCTGAAGAATCTCCCCCCCCCCAGCCACACTGCCACGACTAACAAACCAATGACACACCAATTAACGCAGCAGAATGAGTATGGCCAGAAAGCTTACGATGGCAATTATAGGCTAAGGCCATTATGCTATGCTTCTATATTTTATTTAAGGAATTAAGGCACCAATGAATGTAGCATAGTTTTAGCTGATTCATGTAGTTATCATGCTGCAAAGATATCATTGTGTGCTCAGATTATCTTGAGTCCTGCAGGTATTTTATGAGCGGCTACGTCTTCCTGGAGGAAGCGGCTTTAATCGACGGCCGCCATTGTCTTTGTAATTCTCTAGGATATCAACAAGGCACTCTGTGACCAAAAACGTACAATCGATTATCTTGTTCGTTCTGGGGCGAACTCAAGATAGGCCGCGGGCACTATAGTGAAGGCTAAATCAAACAGACTTAATCAAAGCTTCGACGTGTTCGCTTCCAACATCTTGCATATCTCTTATCTGTTCGTAGCGACTTTTCCGCCTATGGTCGATTTTGGGGGGCGTGGGGGGAGGGGGGAAGCGGAGAAAGTCGCTTACAACAAATACAACTTCTTTCGAATTGCAAAATGACTGACTCACAACTTAGTGCGAATGACTGCGTGAGGGGCTGGTTGTCATAGCAACGATCAGTTGTGTCGGTCTGAGATCTTACAGCAGTCTGAATGTGCTATTTCGCTTTGGCCATATAACAGAATATATTCTGTATTTTGTTAAACGATTTGTTTCATCACAACTGGAAGCGAACAACAAACTTATAAGTATAGGATAAAGGGGATGCAGAGTCAGTATTAACTGTAGATAATTAAAGTTTTGCAAGAACAGGGTTGCACGTTACGAATGGGTAGGGGAACCTAAAGTGTGGTAGCACGAGGGCTTATCCCCTACCGACCAAAGACACGTGAAGTGCCCAGGTCAAGCAAAACTGAAATTATCCGCGTTCAAAGGGATATACCTCCCAGCGCCATTTTCTCGATCCTACACATCACGTACGGCCCCAAAGGTATATTTCCTTACCGTTAGTCTTTCCCTTGCTAAAAACTCTTTTTTAATTGTGGCGTCTAGGAGATTTTCAGTTGAATATAATGGAACTTTATTTACGAACGACCCGTAACTATATGATCCTTTGCGCGCATACAATAGCCATAACGTTTCATCTCTGTGTGTGCATGTACTAATTTGCTAATAATTACCATGAAATCAAAAATCTAAAAGCGTAAGGCGGTAAAAATTAAAATTAATTATTCCAATAGATCGCCGAAGCAAAATTATAAGACACTAGCCTAGAAAATTATAAATTGTGATTTTAAAATACGAGAATCATTCCGGTTTGGGACGGCACGATTAATGCGTTCATGCTGGTTCGTCTATTATGCACAATGCCAAATGAGACAGAAGCTACGTTCTTTCGCTGCGAAGAACGCAGCTACTATCTCAGATGACCTTTGTGTCCGTATATATGCGGAAGACGACCAGCGCGAACTGTTATAAGGCAGGCGGAATGTTATAAGGCAGGCCGGATGTCCCTTTAAACCACGCGCTACGATTGTTTGCCGTGACACGCGTATCACGTGACTGGGCTAGTCCACTCAGACGGGCAAAGTTTCGCTCTTCTCGTTCGTCAGTTGCTAAATCATGGCATAGGAGAAGAAATTGGTGGGGATGGAAAAGAACTTAACGTGCACGAGATTGTTACCCTTTCCGATCAAAGGAGGACGCGGCAGACGTAGGTTCTTACCATTGTGCCTGCGCTGTAATGTGTTCGTTAATATCAACTGGGCGCACCCATTTCTTTTCCTATGTCTGCACATGCGTAGTGGATGTGAATGGACGATTGTGAGTGTATTTTCACGCAATAAATTTCGGCGTTAACGTAGCACACTGCACAAGTTACATCGTTCGAAATTAGTACTGGGCCATACTTCAGTTATTTCTGTAAACGTCCGTTCAGGTAAGGTATCAAACCACACAGTCAATAATTATCCTTTATAGGTTTAAAAAATGGTTGTCAGCTTTTGCATCGGAGACCAAATTAGTTGCGCTGCTTTAATGTTCCTGTTGACAGGATCGTTTCCAGGTAGTTTACATTGCGCCTGCATCATCGCAAATACATGTCGGGGCCACACAAGGAAAGTTAGACAACAATTCTATCGAAAAAAACATAATTCAGTTGTTTACCGTGAATTCGCAATGACACAACTCATAGCGATTGACGAATTCGGCCAAAACAAGCGACGAACCAAGATGGCGGTACTCACTTCACGTTAACGTGTAGGGTTGCCATGGAAACGTAAGAGTGCGTTGATGCGAGCAGAAAGACAGTTTATCTACCCCATCCCCCCCTCCCATCCATTTCTTCTCCTTTGCTCATGATGACATCACGGCAAACAGCCATAGTTCGTGGTATAATTGATGGCAATTGGCTTGTAGTCTGTTAACCCACGTTTTTTTTTTCGTTAACAGTACGGTGCAACAGCACCTTTTGATTTTGTGGCTTCGCTATACTATCCGATCTACGCTGGCATATCGCATTATTACCTAACGTAATGGTTTAACTATACATCAACTAGAATTTCCAGATCAGCTACGTGGGCTGGTTCATAAAACACTCCCCCCCCCCCCCCCATTCCCATGTTACAAGAGGTGCATCAGAATTTTCAGGCTAGCTACGCTGGCTGTTTCATAAAACAATCTCCCCTCCCCATGTTGCGAACGATGCATCAAACACCACCTGTGCGCTCAATTATTTTGGCTGCCTAATAAACGCTGGTTGTGTGAGCGAACCTGTCTGTGTATTTTTGCGTGTTTTGAGTATTTAACCGAGTTTCTGAGTTTCAGTTAACCTATAATTAAAATCTTCCAACGGTTTATGCCAGCGTTTTATGCATCGTTTAAACAATTATTTTTAGCTGGCTAATAAACACTGACTGAGTCTTTGTATTTTTGCAAGTTTTTTTTTTTTATATTTACAGCATTTTCACTAATCCTGTAGGTTTAATCGTCGTCATCGTTTAAATTTTTTGTCGCCTGCGAATATTATGGTATGGTAAATTAAGTTTCATTGCTGACACAAGTATTATTGTTGACACGCTATTAGCAAAGTATCAATGGAGAGCCTCGCTGGTTTAAAATGATTATTGGTTACATGGAACTTCGGAACGGTGTAGTACAATACAAACTGCATACCTTTTATGGTTTGGAGCCTGGGGGCGTATCAGGGATGGCGTGGGAGGGCGCGTAAATACGAAAATATTGTTATAACCATTGTTAGTATTGTCGGGATCGTCTCTCAGTATGTGCCTAGACACACACTAGTGCATCACGATAAATCTAAACAACGTTGCAAAGAAATTGTATTCACGTCCAATTCACAAAAAATAAACCAACTGTAAAAACAAAGCAAAATAAACAAAGCCAAAAACGGGTAAAGAGGCCATTAAGTTGAGAGTGGTTCGGCCCTTCAAAGGAGTGATATCAACACACCAAAACCAACTAAATATTGTAATACAAATTACAACAAAATTAAAACCAAACCAAAAACCCATAAAGAGGTGACTAAGTTGAGAATTGTTTGGCCTATAGGCAAAAGGTAGTAGCAAATTGTTGAAAACCAATTTCTTGTTGACGTGGCACATTATAGTACACATCTGCATAGTAGTGGAGTTGAGCCAATACACAATTAAAAAAAAAAGGAGTGATATCATATCAAAAACCAAAACTGGTAAAAGGGGCCGCCAAGTTCCGAATGGTTCGGCCCTTCAAAGGAGTGATGTCAACACACCAAAACATTCGCCAACTTAATCGCACCGAATAATGCTTCGGACGTTAAATGAAAACTTGAACATTGCTACCGAAAGTAGTAATGTTCTAGTTTTCATTTAACCCTTCGAACTATTAAGCGGTGCGATTAACTTGGCGAATGTTTTGGTGTGTTGATATCACTCCTTTGAAGGTCCGAACGTTTCGGAACTTGGCGGCCCCTTTTACCAGTTTTGGTTTTTGATATGATTATTGCTTATATAATGCGACGAAAATAATTTGCAACAAGACGCAATTAATTTCCAACGTAGAGTTTGCAACTGCAATTGCTTATGGCAACATAATGAAACTTGACACAACTACATCATTTTGTAAAACAAACCCAATGGTAATTTATGTTAAGGGAAAAAAATTCGTGCGAGCAGGATGACAGGAAGCACAGCTGCTTTTGTCCATGTCGTGTGTACTTCGTCGTTTCACTATACTAGAAACAACAAACGAATTCTTCTTATTTTTTAAAGTAAACTTAACCAATGTAAAGAGAAGTCAAAGAACACACATAAGCTTTTCCGTAAGGTTTCAGACACCATGTTGTTTCTTTAGTGTTCGGCTAAGTCAACGAGTTAAGAATAGGGAACCTACAGATATTTAATCCAGTGTTGCGTCAATTTATAATACAATGTAGATTAACGTAGGGCTTACCTTTAAATATATTGACACCAGTAAACATAAAGTAAAGTTAAAAAAAAAAAAAACTGGCACGCGTGTTAATTCTTTGGCTAGCGAAAATTTGATATTGGCACAGTGTTGCCTCGACTAACAACTTGCTCTGCGCGGTCGTCACAGCGGGAAGTCTTACATTACGTCATGCAAAAAGGACAGGGTTTTTTTTTTTTTTCACACGGTGCTGAATGCTTAAGCAAAAGTGATGGACTGGGAGTGGGGGGGGGGACGAGAAATGTCCGTGTGTTGTACAGTTAAGTCTGTTAGCCCAACTCTTGGCATTCTAATGCTATGATAGCAAAGATTATTTGAAGGCAAACCAAGCAGTGCTACATTAAAATACAAACAACGTTTTGAAAATTTTCAATTTGCGTGATCAGGTTAGCAATAAAATTAAAACGTGGCAAAAGCCACTAAGTCATCCTACGTCAAAATCATAAACCAATAATTTAAAACGGATAAAAACCACCAATGGCTCCCCTCAAAAGAGGCAGAAATGGCAGCCGAAAAGCAACGACCCACCTGCTCCGTTGGGAAACCAAGTCGTAAGGCAAGGTGAATGCAAATCAGGGTCACGTGTTTCAAAGGTGCGATGCATTCGTTATGGGGGTTTCACAATATGCCTGGCAAAAGAGTCGAGTTTAAGTGTTTTAATTACAGGAAAATATTCTTTTAGAAAATTTATTATCTGGCACTAAGTGGTTATGTACAGGTGGTGTATGTGTATGGATGACGAGCGTTTCAAGATTAATTCGTGCTCTAGTGTGTTTTTCTCGAAACAACATTAGGACCTTGTCCAAGTCGGGGGTGTGGCCTGTTGCGTATTTGTCAGGCGACTTGCCCGTTGAAAGGCAGTGTTGCGCTAAAGAACTGGATTCGACTTTTAATTTGTAGTTTGATTTATGGGATGCCATAAGTTCTTTTAGTTTTTGAAGGGATTGCCCTACATATGTAGCACTACAGGTTAGCTCCGTACAGGGAATTCGATAAACAGTATTGCGTGTCGAAAACATGTCGTCGGCATTGTGCCAAATAGACACACCAGCATGAACGCATTAATTGAGTCGTCACAAACCGGAATGATACTCGTATTTTAACATCACAATTTAAAATTTTCTAGGCTAGTGTCTTATAATTTTACTTCGGTGATCTATTACTGCGTTAGTCTTTTAGATTTTTGGTCTCATTGTAATTATTAGTAAATCAGTACATGTACACACAGAGATGAAACGTCATGGTTATTGTAAGCGTGCAAAGGATCATATAAGTGCGGGACGCACTTAAAGTTCCTCTATATTCAACAGAAAATCTCCTAGGCGCCACATTTTAAAACGGATTTTTAGCTAGGGATTGACTTAAGGTAAGTAAATAAAACTTTGGGCTGTACTTGATGTGGAGGATCGAGAAAAGTGGTGATGGGAGGAATGTTCTTTTAAATTTTTTGTACACCGTTAAATCTCTTGTAAATCTTCAAATCTGTAAATCTGCAAAACTGTATGCAAATCTTTAAATATTCTGCAAATCCGTGTATTTCATGTCTATCATTGAATCCCAGCAAATGCGTAAATCTCCCTAAATCCGTTGGAAGATTTACAGATTCACAAATCTCGTATACTTTTTTGTCTTTGTCGAACCCCTCTTGGCAACTACGGTGCACCTGAATGCTGCATGAGGGAAGGAAAGGATGCCCCTTTAATCACCTCACACGGCTGTTGTTGGTTATTTTGTTCACTCTGGCTTGCCGTAAGATGGCCGGGGGTATCTCCACTGGTTCCTAGAGGGAGTTGTTATGTGAAATGCGAGAAAGGAGAAAGAAAGAAGAAAAATGCACGACCATGAACACAACGCTGACTTAAAATACTTTATTACGACTGTAAATAATTTTTAAAAAAATATTATTTATGAGATTTTGTTCATCCTATTTCAATTTACTTTCATTGTTATTTATTTCTTTATTAGTGGAAATCACCCGGAGAACTAACGATTTCACTAAATCCGCAGCATTAATGGGAGCCCAAGGCAAGTCTCTTTAAGCCCAAAATCCCTCCAAATCCTAATAATTGGCCTGACGGAAAACCGTACAGCAGACATTTTACTTTCTAAATACTTGTCTGAAAACGTCATTTTTTGTTGACTACTGCACGCTATTTTGTAACAGAAATCTTGCTTTATCAATACTTCTTTGAAATCGACAGGAATACTGCATCTATATTTTCTGCTAATTTCCCTTGTTGTGGAACAATTGCTTACGGCTGACGGCATTATCTGACGCTCATTGCTTTCTGAAGTGATATGGCTCCTTGTTTTTGTGGGTCTTGAATTACTATCGCATCCCCCCCGCTCCTCACCTTTCTTCGCAGTACTGTGGTGTACCAAGCGATAATCCCATAACAACGATCGCTCATGTAGTGATTGTTACTCAACCCACTTTGAAACGATTCGTATTGTAGCGAATTGTTTTCCGGTTTAGAAGGCATTTCTTCGAAGCCCATTGTTATCATTGTTTATAGTCATTGTTATGCTGGTTGTGTTGCTGCACGTGCTGATGCTCCTTCCCTAGAAACGTATTATGTTAGATTTTTTAAGATTTATGTGAAATTTACGTTCAAGTAATTCCTTGCTTGCGAAATCAAATGTGGACAGGTGCGCTGGGGCACCTTTTCCCATTTGCCCCCCCCCCCCCTCACCTGCAAGGATTCCACCTGAAATCGGTCAGGGCCTAACGTTCGAAATAATGCATTAGAAAATGGAGATTATGAAGTTTGACAGTCGCGATGTTAACGCGTAGTTTCTATTAACTCTTACCGTACCACTATTGTAGAGGGCTGTAGACATGTATGGTGAGCTCAAAATGGTAAAGACGAGAATGTAGAGCGTACTGAAAGACACCAACTCCATGTTGGCGAATGCAGTCCGTCATAACGCCGCAGTTTACTTTATGTAGCGAAACTGGAATGCGACGCGATACGGGGAGACGAAGATAAGACAGACAGACTCCACGGGTCATCACACTTGGAGCATGACGTCACGAAGAAGCCTGTAATTATGATTTGGAAGAATTTCTTTTAACGCTTCATTTTATTTTACGAGATGTATTTGTCTTGATAAATTCGTTGAAATATCTGCGACACTCTTTTGCGTGTCGTGGCGTACATTTCTGTTAGGCTAAAACCTCTTAATGCCTTCTCTTATGTGGCTTTGGTTAGACCCAGTCAATAAGTAGGTCGGGAACTTCCCTTTTCGATTACGGGCCTGAACTTTGATTTCTTTACTGACGTCACGCCTCGCCAATAAAGATGTCAATAAAAGCAGTATGATTAAAAGTGGTTGTATTCTTTGACGTCCAGGAGAATTTTAACCCTCTCGGAAGTGGCGGTTCCAAAATGGGGACAGCTACAAGATGGAGGAAAAAGCTGCAACACTTGAATCGGTGACGCAAAAAGGTTTCTATTTTCAAGGTAAAGGGTTGCAGTGGTGGCGCCAGAGAGGCCCCCCCCCCCCGGTCGGGGAAGCCTTGCCCCCCTGTCAGGGAGTAACCGAGATTGTCGTCGGGGCACAGCCGGAAGACTGAGTCCACACGACGACATAAAATTCGTAAAGGAAACGCTCAAAATAGAGTTTGCCGTTTTGCTTCAGTAGTCCTTATCACCTCCATATTTAAGAGCTGTCGTAGTTAATGCAGAAACGTTAACTAAATAAACTAAATATGTACAAAACAAAAGTTGTTAAGGATTCTAGTTAAGTTTTCGTCATTTGAATTCGTGATACCAATGAACTAAGCTAAAATCGTGTACAGTACAGTGGCTAAACTGAAAATAGATTTGCTGCGTTAGCCCGTCAACTCCTTGATTTGACAGGCATCTTAGTTATGAGACACGTTTGGGATGCCAATGTCTTACCAGTTATTTCTAAAAGGAGAAGGCCCGATTTTAAAAGCCCAACGCACAAGACGAATGACGGCCAACTGTGTGTTCTTGCTATGGTTAAATATTTTTCAAACCTAACTTATTCAGTGTTAGTTAACGTTAATTTACTAATATTTAAAAAAAATTCAATTCATCAGTTAATTTAATTTGAAAATAAAATGTGTAAAAAAAACCAGAATTTTGGTCACAATTAGGTTTTTACGACCTCTCATGCTAAAGAATGTTTACGAAAAACATCCGACATTTGCTTAACAATGTGGTGCAAACGTGTCTCGGAAAACCCAAAATAGGTCCTCAAGTAGCGTAAAATGCTTCAGCTTCCGGGGCGGACCCCGCTGGGGGAGCTTACAGCGCTCCCCCACACCCCCGAACTGGTTTCGGCGGGCCCCTGCTAAAGTAGAACAAATATAAACAAAAAATGTTCGTTTTCTTTCCCCCCCTGTCGGGGAATTATTGCCCCCCTATCTGGAATTGGCTGGCGCCACTACTGAAGGGTTGAGTTGCCCGCAGGTCTAGGGGTCTGCGGTCAAGTATTACACAAATTGGACAACGAACGATCCAGACTGGTAGGTCAAAAATGTCCCCGAACTGCAGCAAAGCAGCAAAGCAAGTTATCACAGCCGTTGCCAAAGCTTCTCTCTCGACCATCAGCACGTGCTTGCTTTTATACCCAAAGCCGAAATGGAGGGGGGCTGCATCTGCGTATGGAGGTGGGAGGCAGGGGAGCTGGCTCCCCAAACCATGCTTGGCCGCCAGCCAGTGCTGCCATTGGCTAGTGGCTTCCACCTAGCAACTGACTACAGGCCCGGACTGTGAGGCAGCCCTAACAGGCATTCTGCTGCTACGTAACCGGTTGTTACAGCAGCCCTCCCCTAAGTTTTTTTTCTTGGGAGAGAGAAACTTGCCACAGAGACGTAAGGTGCAACACCTGGTCCTACCCATCATCATCACCTGTCATCATCACACAGTCCTTTCTGTGCAACTCACGACAAATAAAACATGCATTTGCATTGATCCACTTAGTCACTGCAGAACTTCTCTGCGGTCGCCTCGATTTTACAATTGCTTTAACAACTGAGCGCAACTCTGTTGCCTTCTGTAGCTTTTTGAAAAGGTTCTTTCACCGCCCTTTTCTGTTTGCCAGCTGGAGAAAACGAGTAATCGTCAAAGATTCAGCCGAAATTCGACAAGCGTGCCAATGGTATTAAGGGGGGTTTCGCCGGCACACCACCTACCCTCGCAAGCATTCGAAACATTCTTCCTTCCAATCTATATCTACAATCCATTTACTTGGACTGTATCCTTAGACAACGGCAATGACGTGGTGGTAAAGTGCATGTGACATACGTCACTCAAACAAGCCTACAGCAATCAGTACCTTCCTAAACCACCGAACAGAGCGAACAAAATTCACCACTGTTGGTGACAGTTTGGCTCATTCCCCACTAACAGCCGTGTTGTTGCGGCTTGATTGACGTCAACCATCATTTCAGGAAAAAACTGTTACCTCGTGCATGCTCACACGTCCACCACAGGTAACCTCCCCCGGATGGTTCGCAATTTGGCATTGCTCTCGCCTGGTCACATCCATTAGCCAAGCCTTGTTCAATCCATTAGCCATGCCTGTCGCGATGAAGGTTTGACGTATCGAAAGCTCTGCTGAGCTTGGTGAGCTGTGATTGTAGCTTAGGACGGTACTGAACAAATGACACAACATTACTGTGCACGTCTAACATCAAGTTTGGAGCCAAACTGTCTCTAACAGTGGTGCGTTCTGTTTGCTCTGTTCGGTCGTTTACGAAGGTACTGTTTGACCGACCACACTACGTAGGGGCCTGGATTCGCCCTGACATCCCAAGTGTGGGGCAGAGCTTGCCATCATGGGGCTCTCCGACATTCACGTTTACTACCGTCGTAGTCGTCGTTGGTTTTGTTCCTATTAAATCCTCTCTGCTAATGCAACTTTCCTTCGTATGCTTCATAGGCGGACTTCCCTGCATAACGCAGTCCATGATTCACCACCTTGGATGGCTCTGCATTGAAATCTTACTGAAACAAATTACTGCAAATGCTAATTTCCAATATTTCTCCCAGTTTTTCTTCTAACATTCTTTAACATGTCAGAAGCCTTTCAGTGCCACCATGCACGCATCTTTCATCGGTTGCACATCCGAGGCAATTACTTTTGTGTGCCAGAGTAAAAAAAAACAGAATTGCAGTATCTTTTTCTACAAGATACTAGGAAGGAAAGAGTGTAGTTTACGTTCCTGCATTGGTTTTGACAAAATGGCACTGGGATATGCACATATGCATTGTTTAAACACATTACCGTGTTTAAACAACCCTTTTTCTGCTCCAGAATTTCTTTCTAAACACTGTGTTAGCCTCAGATTCTGTTCAAGGCACTACTGAAAAACATCCAACCTAGGGTGTTAATCCGCCTTTGTGAATTTCGTCTAGTTGTGTTCATTTCAGCATTTTTCCGCATTCTGATTTCTGGTTTTTAGGACAGGATGCTGAACAGTCTGCGGTTTTTAGGCCAGGATGCTGAACAGTCTGCGGTTTTTTGACCAGGGTGTGAAACATCCAGTTTTTAGGCAAGGGTACTGAACAGCGTGCGGTTTTCAGTTGAGTTGAGTTGAGTTTTATTCCGGGGATCCTAGACCCACAGTCATGGGCTCCCCGCGGTTTTTAGACCAAGGTACGAAACAGTCTAGTAAAATGGGGCATTCTTACTGGATTTACTGAAGAACACTCCCGTTTGTTCTGTTGGCAATACGGGCTGCAGCGGCGGAACATCTCTGCTTGGATGAAGGAGTCCCCAACGGTTCATGAGCTTTCGTCACTCGATTCTGGGAGGCCCCCGCTCCTCAAACAACGTTCTTTAGCTAAGTATTGTGTTGCCACTAAAGTAGAATCGTGACCTGCATGTTCCCTGACTCGTCTCCTTGCCTTCTGCCAACCAGGGGAGGAGATCCATCCTTGCCGGCTGCCAATCACTGGTTCTCTGTGCACGGTGGAAAGATATTCATGGCCAAGTGAGGTTTTGCAGAAGGATGCCAGTGGAAGGAGGGATGCAGTGGGGTTGTGTCTTATTAGCCACACAGTGTGAAGTGCGAAGACGTCTGGTGAAGGGCTGTTGATTGTCTTGCACGCGAAGATGGAGGTTACCCCTACCGGTTTTGTCTGATTGATGCGTAGTACCTGTTGGGAGGCCATTTGCCGCAATTATGTCTTGTGTGTGGTGGAGTGTTGTCAGTCGTTTTGCACGCAAAAGAGTAAGGTGCTCCAACCGGAAGTGCAATGTAGCAGTGCAAGGGAGGCTCTGTGTGTATGGTGTGGTAAGAGTTTTAGGAACTGGGTGCGGTGAAATCTGAGGTGTGTGCGTAGGAGCAGCTCTGGAGCATCGGTAAGGCACCATTGCGAGATGAGGGAAACTGTCTGCTGGTTCCAGTGGTTGAATATTTGGGTGTGGATGGTTTGTGGATGGTTTGTGGATGGTTTGTTTGTTTCTGTTAGTTGCTGTTCCTTGAAAAGAGCATGCGACTTCGGGGGCTCTGACAAATACATTGAAATTGAGGAAGCAACGATCATTCTAGACCACAAGCCAATGTTTTTTCATCGCGATTCGAAGTGGGGGTGTCCGTGTGTTGGCCAGTGCGTCTGTTAGTTCAGCTACGCATTATAATCTATATAACTAAGATCGTAATATTTATTTGTTTGCTTGTGTGTCCGCATTGGGAATCTCGATAATCTTTATTCTGTTGACATACGTAGCGGAAATCTCGATACTATTTATTCTTTTGTTTATTTATGGTCTTTCAAACTGACTTGTCTGTATAAGTAACAATTCGAACTGTGTTTTCAACGAAGATGCACAGTACTGATGACGTCAGGTTTTTTCCAGTCACAATATTTTCATGCAAAACGGAATCAAGGCCCTGGATCTAACTAAATCTAATGAAAGCTAACGGAAAATCGCAGTATTTTCCTGCAAACGAGAAATCAAAACAATGCTCTAACCAGCCATACAGGGGTGGCTGCCATAGTACTATAATAACTAAATAGATTGGGGGGAAGACCAGTGAGTCTGTTACCCTAGCTGTTTATTCGACGGCCACGTCTCACGTAGACTAAAAACTACAAACAGAATTGTCGTTAACCTAGATCTTTACTATTTCATGATTACGCATTAACCATACCAATGGAATTTTTTTTTCTTTTTTGGGGAGGATTGACACCGAATCATTTCTTTGTTGGGACTGAAGGGTGATGGGCAGTAACTCCACCAAAGCGAAACCGAGTAATTCAGAAGCCGGGTGAGTAGGGGTGGAGAAATAGAATAGAAATAGAAATATAGAAAAGGCATAAGAAGCACCCGCCCACACAAAACAAACATTAGCGATCAACTAACAAGCATATTAAAAAGAGATTTGAATATATTAAAAGATGCGGCTCAAGCAACATGAGAAGGAAGGGCATTCCATGGACAACACTTTCCGCAAAGAACGGAGAGGGTGGAGGAGACCAGTGAATCTGTTATCACAGGTGTTTTTGTCGTAAACTCGAAGATCGAAACCAAATCTAGATCTCTACTATTTTGCGATTACGCATTAAATGAACATTAAAAAAAATCATATCAAAAACCAAAACTGGTAAAAGGGGCCGCCACGTTCCGAATGTTTTGCCCTTCAAAGGAGTGATATCAACACCACAGGGTTCGTACACGGCCTTGCATTCCTTGAAAAGCCCTAAATTTCAAAACTGAAAATTCAAGGCTTGAAAAGCCTTGAAAATTAGCACTTTTTTTGTAAGAGTCTTGAAATGGCCTGCTTTTTTGTTAGCGTGCTATGTTTGATGAAATACAGTCAATTTATGCGTAAATTCATAAATAAATACAGAATAGCTCGTCAGCCTAAAGGCGCGTTTATGCAACGACTCGCCTTTGCATTCTCGCAGCTAGAAGCTAGAAATTATCTGAAATTCCAACATGGCGGCAGTTTTAGCTCTGCCAGCTCGTAACGAAACGAGTCAATAATTGAGTTTAGCAGCGATTAAAAAAATTGTTTCATCGGGAGGAATTCTTTATTTTACTGCCACGAATTATAAGACAGCAAGCATTTGCTCAAACGATGTCGGATTTAGCTAATCCAGAAGCGTTGTTGCCAAACGACACCTTTGCCATCGCGATTAAATTCCAGCTGCGAGAATGCAAAGGCGAGTCGTTGCATCAACGCGCCCTTGTGCTTTTCTTCTGTTATACCTTCGTGCTTATTCAGGTATAAGTGTGGCATTGGAAAGGCAACTTGTCCCATGATGGGGGTAAAATAAATAACTTTTAAATGGATGTTTATTCAATTATAGAGTACAGGCTAGCAAACAGAATGAATTTATTTTAAGGACATTTTTAACAATTTGGTGTGCAAACCGGCCTTGAAATTGGCTTAGAGTTGGCCTTGAAAGGTCTTGAAAATGGTTTCGTCTCTGGTGTACGAACCCGAACACACCAAAACATTCGCTAAGTTAATCGCACCGTTAATCGCACCGTTCGAAGGTTAAATAAAAACTAGAACATTGCTACTTTCGGTAGCAATGTTCAAGTTTTCATTTAACGTCCAAAGTATTATTCGCTGCGATTAAGTTGGCGAATGTTTTGGTGTGTTGATATCACTCCTTTGAAGGGCTGAACCATTCGGAACTTGGCGGCCCCTTTTACCAGTTTAGGTTTTTGATATGATATCACTCCTTTTTTTTTTTTTAATTGTGTTTTGACTCAAGTCCACTACCGTGCCGATGTATAATAAAGTGCCACGTCAACAACAAACTGGTTTTCAACAATTTGCTACTACCTTTTGCCTATAGACCGAAACATTCTCAACTTGGTCACCTCTTTATAGGTTTTTGGTTTGGTTTTAATTTTGTTGTATTTTGTTTTATTTTGTTAGATTTGCTGTGTTGATATCACTTCTTTGTAGGGCCGAACCACTCTCAACTTGGTGGCCTCATCACCAGTTTTTGACTTTGTTTATTTTGGTTTGTTTTTACAGTTGGTTTATTTTTCGAGTCGTGAATTGGACGTGAATACAATAATCTTTGCAAAGTTGTTTAGATTTATCGTGATACATTAGCGTGTGTGTGTGCTACAACGTGTATTTGTGGAGAGAGGGTTATGGTGGACACATGGTGTTTTGGTGTGGTACTGACTGGGGTGTGATGTGTGGTTGCAGATAGGTGGAGGTTTGAGGAGCAATCTATGGACTTTTGTTAGTTAGTAAGTTAGTTAGCTCGTAGAGTAGAGCGTAAGGGGTTAAGCCCATGTAGTGCTCTCGTATGAATAAATCAAATCAAATCAAATCAGTATAC
>JAHWFP010250900.1:0-20341 GCA_023313725.1 Lithobius niger
AAAAAAAAATGTATTGTAAACTTTACTTTCAAACTGACGAAATGATGATAATAATTAACCAGTACTCGTGGAAACTGGAATTTGCAGTGAAAATTTGTCCTCTTTTGCCAACTCGACAACTCGAATTTGCCCTGGTGGTGGAGAAAACCAGAGTTGAGAAAACAAGAAAAGTTGATGACAAGCTGTTACTAGCTGTTACTAGTAAACGTACGTCCACATCTTTTTTCAAGACAATAAAATTATAAAACCAGGAGACGAACACATATGCCTATAATCTAGACAGTACAAACACCATGATAGCGCATCCACAATACAGGCCATCAATGATGGCATCAAGACTGAAATGTTGGGGGAGGGGGTCAGAGCACATCTGGAAATGGAGTGGGCCAAGGATTTTATTTTCAAGGCAGCCGCATTAGGCAATTTTATTCCGCTTAATTCAACCTGAACGTAACGTAAGCTTCAATGCTGTGCGATTTTTTTGTAAAATACGCCCCATAAAGACATAAAATAAATCAGGGTACACATATATTGCAAAGTTGCCACAAAACTTTTTATCGGATTCATTGATAAATAAATAAAAATATAAACTAAAATTTAAAAATAAAAGCTGAGTTTATTCATTTGATTTCAAGTATTTTTTATTCTTTTGTTTTCTGGTGGTGACCTAAGTGTTGGGGTTTGGGGTGTAAAGAACAAACCGCCAAAAGCTGCCATTCTTAAAATGCATAAAGTGTTTGTCGTAAATATCGTATGTATTTGTGCATCACAGACAAAAGGGGTAATCTGGATTGGTGGAAATTAAGTTTTTTTCTTTCACGCAGCAGTAATCTTAAAGTTAAATATTTCAAAAATACTTTTAACTTTTAAGCTTGAATATTCATAATGGCTACATTTGAAGAAATCATGGATGGTATTTTTAGTAAGGAGTTAAAAACCGTGTGTCACGAATTAGGCTGAACGGAATCTACTGTCCGAAGTGAGAGTGTTACAATTTTACACGCAGCCGTAGAAAGTGACAGAATAATATTAACAGATTTATTGGATCTGTTAAGTAGTGCCATAGAAAGGCGAGATCAAGTAGTAGCCAACAAACAAGCATTAGTTTTAAAGGCTGAAGAGGTTAAATTAAAAACCGAAGAATTAAGAGTTAAGACTTTAAAAGCCGAAAACGAAAAGGCCCGTCTTGAACAGCATGAAGCTGAGCGAGCCCATGAACTAGAATTGAGAAAACCTGATGATGAACTACTCAACAGTACTGTACGATCCACCAACCAAGATAACACGGTTCAACACGGAAAGGTAGCGGACACTGTCCGACTGTTAAATAAGTGGTCAATTAAATATGAAATTACTACTTTTTAAAAAAATATTTGAGCGTACTATGAAAACACAAAAAGTGCCGTATTCTCAATGGGTCGTTGGTTTGCAGCCCCTTATGGGTGATGTCTTAGTTAAGGTGTGCTCACAGTTTGATGATGACGAAATTCATGTATATGATACTGTTAAAAGTAAATTGATAGCTAGATTTCAATTAACTAAAGAATGAATGCAAATGAAGTTTCGTTCACTCGAAAAAGATATAGAACAAACGTATAATTATTACGCATTTGAACTAAGAAATATGTTTAATCAATGGCTCATATTAGCAAATGCTATTGACATTGACAGTATATGTGATTTAATGTTACTTGAACAGTTTCTTAAAGCTTGTCCTATCAGACTATTAAAGTGGTTGCCTGATAAAGGTAACGTAAGTGTTCTTGAAGATGTAGCCATCCTAGCGGACGAATGGATGATTCGTAATAAGCAAATCGCTCTCGAAGCTAGTACTAAAGCGGGTGATGAGGCTAAATTGCAAACGGGAGCACAGCCATGTGGTCAAAACTCCAAATCTGGAGGTAGTCAAAAGGGAGACAAGTCAAACGCATCCCAGGCTTCTAGTGTTAAAAACAATGAAGCAAAAAGTGGTGATTCATGTGGAGTCGTCACTTGTGTGCTCCACAATGGCAGCCATCAATTTCATGTCTATATGTTAACCCTACCAAGATAACCCTTTAACCACTAAATAGGCTGTTCCACAATTGTATATTGTCTTAAGTGCATCACATGACTTCCCTGTATTTAAGGAGCAGTAAACAGGAAGTTCGCTGTCTTATCAGCTGTAGCCTACACTCTGGTAGTCCGTGTGTTTATTACCATTGGTGCCCACGCTGGGCTAAGGTGTGTCCCCGCCTAGGACATCACAATTCAACTACTAAGCAAAGTGATACTTCTCATTTCGACAAAGCTAGGTCAAAAAGGCCCAATAATGGCATCACTTATTTTTTGTAAAAAGCCAGGACATTTTCGTAAAGACTGCTGTTTTTACAAAAAGCACTTGCAGGAAAACAAAACCAATGAAACTAATTTGTGCAATACGCTTAGCCAGCTACCTGAATATGTGCTACAAAAACACATCCATAAGTGGAGTGTGAACGGGAGGCCCTAAGTTGTCCTGCGCGACACAGCATCCACTGATGACTTTATCGCAAGGGAACTGGTTTTACCACAACAGTTTACAGGTAAATTTACACACTGTAAAAATGATATTACAGAGAAGACAACGGCTCATGCCATTGCTAAATTTACTGTGGATACTCCATTTGGTCCACTAGTTACTGAGACCTTAGTGACCGATCACATGGGTTCTCATTTCAAAATACTTTTGGGGGTACCATCTCGAATGTATTTAGAACAAAAAGGTCTTGACGTACCGCCCTTGTGTAATGTGACCAGATCCCAAACCACGAAAAAAAATTCTAGTACTATATTTCTCCACTCCTTCCAATCTCGAAAGTAGCTGATGTTAGTAAGGTTGATGAACAGTCTTCTAGTGAAGAAGCCGAAACTTCAGAGAAACTGTAAATTTGCGCTTTAGGTTCGGACTGTTTAGATGCTGCTATTTTAGCTCCAAACTTTAATAGTTTTTCTAAGTTACTCGATATTGTTCGTGACAAGTTTGCAAGTTTGCAAAAAGAGTGTCCCACCTTAAAACCATGTTGGGAAACAGCCAAGATTTATCCCGAAAACCAAAATGAAAATAAACAGGTTTTCATTAAAAACTAAATGCTTTTTTGAAAGCCGGTAAAGGCCAAAGCTAGGCCTGAAATTAAACATCAACTGGCATTGCCTACAGAATGCCGAGAGTTTGTGTTGCACACTGCTCATTCAAATGCATGGGCCACTTAGACCGATCCCAAACTAAAGATCGTGTGCTGTCAAATTTGTATTGGCCCGATGTGAAAGCTTGGTTAACTTGTCAAAAAAATGGCAAGACTGGACAAAAACATAGCGTTCCCATGGTACTTGTGTCTATGGATGGGGAGCAATTCACTTATTTTATAGTGGATATCGTAGGACCCATCCATCCTAAAACCAAGGCTGGTTATGCCTAAGTGCTTTCATTATTGGACCCTGCTACTAAAGCGCCAGATGCCATCCGGCTCAAAACCACTGAAAGTCAGTCGGTTGTTGATGCATTGTTAGAAGTCTTCAGTAGGCTAGGATTTCCTTTCCAACACCAAACCGATGTATGAAGTTGTTCGTGAGTGAACTCACAACTCTCTTTTTAAAGAAATGTGGCAAAAAGCAGTCAACTCATTCGTTTGCCACCCACAAAGTAATTCAGTTGAACGCTTTCACCGAACACTGAAGACAGTACTCAGAGCAGTCAGCCATGACATCCCAAAGGTTGGGAGAGGTGGTATGGTTGGTTGGGTGGTGATTAGTGGTGGTTGGTGGTGGGTATGGTTGCCAGGAGCCCAGGAGCAATGTTCGTGCTCTGCACCGCTCCTCATGAGAGCACTGATATTTCCCCGGCCGAGTTAGTGTACGGGAGGAACCTTCGCGGTCGTTTGGACCAATTAAAAAGTCACCAATTAAAAGTGTTAAACCAGATATCCACCCAACTGTCCTTGAATACATCCTGGATTTACTACAATGTTTTAAATATTTCAGAGGGATTGCAGGTGAAACCATCACCAAAAGCCAGTTGAAAACAAGCAGTATTATGAAGCAAAAGCCACTGAACGAAAATTCAAGGGAGGTGACAATGTGTTTATTCTTAAGCCATCAAGAGCCAATAAATTGGAGTCTATCGGGAGGGCCCTTGTGTGGTTCTCAAACGACTGTCTGACACAAACTACTTAGTTAAAAAATCACCTGGAAGGAAATGGGAAACCGGTTATCACATCAACTTGATGAAGCCCTTTATTGAAAGGGAAGGTTTGTGTAATTTTTCTCAAGCTGAGGAAACACACTATAGTACTAACACTATCGAGTGGACAGGTCAACCTGGAGATGGACCTATGACCAGCCTTGAAGCTTTTGAAGCCTTCAAGAAAGTGGGTGATCTCTCACCCACCCAGACTAATGACTTACTTACTCTGTTTGATGAAGTGGAGGCGTTTTCTCTACTCTACCTGGTAGAACACATCTCGTAACCCATGATATCAGATTATTAAATCATAAACCCAAACCAAACAAATATTATCATCATGGTAATATTGAGAAGAATTTAATAATTACCGAAGTTCGGCGGATGTTAGACTTGGGACTTTTCACGGAATCTGATTCACCACATGGAAGCCCCATGATCATTGTGTGTAAGGAGGATACTAAGCCTAGACCGGTAGCTGACTACCGTGAGTTCAATGAAAATTCTGAAACTCACGATTACCCTATTCCAAACATTTAAGAATGTCTGGAAAAGGCAGCAAAGTGAAAATATATTTCTGTCTTTGACCTTATTCGTGGATTTTGGCAGGTGAACCTCACTCCTGACGCTTCAAGGATTGCTGCCATTACTACCCCAATTGGGAAGTATGAACTAGGGTTTCCAAACCCGGTCCTAAATGCCAACTCCGGGTTTTCGGGTTTGAAAAATATAAAACCCGGGTTTAAACACAAAATTCAGCAAGATTCAAAGGGAATTCATAAGTCTCACCTCGCAAAATTGCTAATTAGATGACACTGCTGTGGGAGGAGAAAGATGGGATGATCACCTTCAACATGTCTTCAACTTCTTGAATGCTGTAAAAGAAGCAGGCTTGACAGTCAACACTTGTAAAAGCCAAGTGACTTGTAGCCGTGCGACCTATTTAGGACACGAGCTCGGTGATCACCATCCGACATAACAATTTTGGCTGTTCAAAAATTCGAAAGGCCAAAAACCAAGACTGACGTTAAATCGTTTCTTGGTCTGGTTGGTTACTATCAGCGCTACATCGCTGGTTAGTCAAAGCTGTGTGCAGCCCTGACAGACTCACTGAAAAAGTCTAAAGCAGATCCAATAACTTGGACTGATGAAAAACAACTATTATTTGACTCAATCAAATATGCTCTAGTGACAAAACCAGTGTTAGTTGCACCTGATTTTTCTTTGCCATTCATAATCCAGTGTGATTGTAGCGATCGTGGTCCTCTCTCAACTGAAGGACGGAGAAGAGCATTCTTGCTTGTATCTTTCCAGGAAACTCACTGCTCGTGAGCAGAACTTCGGTACTACCGAAAAAGAATGCGCCTGTCTAGTTTGAGCAGTTGCAAAGCTAAGATCCTACATCTATGGTACAAAATTCTTTATTGAATCGGACCACAATCCGCTCCATTGGCTTAGGCATATGGCTGAAAAAAACTCAAGACTTCTAAGATGGAGTTTGGCATTACAGGACCTGGACTATGAAGTGAAGTACAAACCTGAACGAGAACACTTAAATGTTGATTTAAGTAGGTATATTTAATGAGTAAATTAAACTGTTTTCCCAGTTACAAAAGAATGAACTGGAGGAACCTTGTGGAAATTGGAGTTAACTGATATTGAACTAGCATTAAAAAACCTTTTTTTTTTTTTTTGCTATTTAAGTATGCTGTGAGGACAACTTTAAGGGACTCTCGTTAATTCCCGTTTCGAAACTTTTTACACCAAAATTGTTTAATTTCTTTACTCTGAATGATAGTTTTAGAATAACATTTTTAGAGGGATTGTCAGTTTCAAGGTAGCCCCTTCTTGGGGGTTTTTTGGAATAATTTTTCTGTAAAAAAATGTTTATCGCAAGTCTGGGAATAAACTTCAACCCAGGAGTTTTGTTATTTTTTCTTGTTGTAAAAAGAATATATTCCGTGTAAGTTAAAGGGTAAACTTTTTTTCAAAGCAAATTGTGGGCCATACCTAAAAACCCTGTAGTGTAAAAGTGTTGTCATTAAATAGAGCATATCTTTTGCTACGTAGTACGTACCCACGAGAAACCCGGGAAAAGAGTATATTGCATATTTCATCCTGGACTATCAACCGGAGGTTTTAGATGTTTTTCTGGCTAACAAAATAGTTCCGTGTTTAACTGATAACTTCTTTTTTTGGACGCACTCATTCACTATAGTACACGGATTAGGAGCAGTTGACTGTAATTTGCCTTAAAAATCTTCGGAATCTGAACGTATCTGGATAGTATTCATGATTTCTTACTGTGTGTAAGGTGAAACCTAGTCATACACCTTGTCTTCATATTCCATGTTGAGCAGGAGCTAGAAACTAATTGTATGTTTAGTTGATGCTGAAAAAGTAGAAAATTGTGAAATCCATTAAAAACTTTTGGTATTTTATTGCTTTTAAAATACAAGCTCTTTATATGGCTTGGTTGTGGTGTTTCTGGCAGAATCGAAGTGCACTGATCTTCTTTATTTCAGTACCAAATTTCGGAGGTCTCGGACCCTTGAAATGCAGTCCTCTTTGTGGGGACCGGGGGCATGTAAAGAACGATCCACCAAAAGCTGCCTTTCTTAAAAACTTTTTAAACTCCAAAATCAAACATTTTTCTTGAAGACCTGATGGGGGGACTTTAATACTTTGAATGCTTCATAAAACCATGAACTCTCATTGGACTGTTTTATCCTTAACATTTTAAGGTTTAAATATCTTCCCTTGAAGATTTAGAAGAGAAAACTTTGTCACCGATGAAACTTGTAAAATATCGCACATCGCTATTTTTGCATGACTGAAAGATTGCTGATAGAGAAAAGGCAGTTTCTAGGTATAGTCGTAAGCTTTTCTCCTTGAATGTGTTTTATATATTTTTTACATAAATATTCTACACCCTGTATGGTTTGTTTGGTTTTGTACTTGGGTTTTTACAGACCAAAATAACCGCCGATGTAGCCGCAATGGCTGCCGGGCATCGCCGATTGCATTGCAAGTGTTAGCCACACGTGGTTCATTCTAGCATCCAAATTAATGTATTATTTTTCATTCTACTTTGTAGGATCGAAAGTCTCTCTAGTGGGGATTAATTTGAGACCTAGTTGGTCATTGCACGCGCAGTAGGTAATTAGTAATGTTAAATGCTGTCCGTAACACAGCCCATGATAGCTTGAAACAAAGTTTGAGAAGCCAAGATGGCGCTGGGTTATCACTTTGCAGTGCTGTTGATCAGCGCAAGAATGTGGAGAGCCGTATCCAACCGTCGGAGGAGAAAGTTGGCGCTGTTTTGACGCATAGCCTAGTCGTAGCATGAGTCCACGGTTTGTTCCACTGGATCCACCTCGAAAGCATAAAAACGCCAAGAGGCCATCGTCATTAGCTCACTCTCAGCCAGTATTTCCTTCAGTCACTATGGATCCGGAACATCGACGCCGCAAACACTTCCGTGAGTCGCAATGTATTGCTATGGGCGAGTGTTAGGCGTGGTTCTCGGTTTGACTTGTCTTTAACTTAAATTTAAATATTTAAAATAGTGATGGTGGGTTATTGGCTTAAAAACAAATATTAAGCATTAGGCTTAATCTTGAGAGTTACATGGCTATTGATTTTAATTATTTTATTAACTTCATAAATGAAACTTGAATCTTACAAGAAACTTTCTTTCTCTGTTGAGATAAAATGCAATGCACGGAAAAAAAGGTATGTTCTGCTCGAAACAGAAATGGCGTTTACTAAAACGACTGAGATGTAAGAAACAAGACTGTTTATAGTTATTTTGATCATATCAAAAACCAAAACTGGTGAAAAGAACGCCAAGTTCCGAATGGTTCGGCCCTTCAAAGGAGTGATATCAACACACCAAAACATTCGCCAAGCTAATCGCACCGT
Source organism: Lithobius niger (assembly GCA_023313725.1). Classification (NCBI taxonomy): domain Eukaryota; kingdom Metazoa; phylum Arthropoda; class Chilopoda; order Lithobiomorpha; family Lithobiidae; genus Lithobius; species Lithobius niger. The sequence goes on from JAHWFP010250900.1 coordinate 8,123, forward strand.
TTAATAGTTCGAAGGTTAAATGAAAACTAGAACATTGCTACCGAAAGTAGTAATGTTCAAGTTTTCATTTAACGTCCAAAGTATTATTCGGTGCGATTAAGTTGCCGAATGTTTTGGTGTGTTGAAATCACTCCTATGAAGGGCCGAACCATTCGGAACTTAGCGTTCTTTTCACCAGTTTTGGGTTTTGATATGATATAGCTCCTTTTTTTTTAAATTGTGTATTAGACTCAACTCCACTACTGTGCAGATGTGTAATAACGTGCCACGTCAACAAGAAATTGGTTTTCAACACGTTGCTACTACCTTTTGCCTACAGGCCGAACCATTCTCAACTTAGTCACCTCTTTATAGCTTTTTGGTTTGATTTTAATTTTGATGTAATTTGTTTTATTTAGTTAGTTTAGGTGTGTTGATATGACTCCTTTGAAGGGCCGAACCACCCTCAACTTGGTGGCCTCTTTAACAGTTTTTGGCTTTGTTTATTTCGATTTGTTTTTACAGTTTGTTTATTTTTCGTGAATTGGACGTGAATACAATTTCTTTGGCTACGTTGTTTACATTTATCATGATACACTAGTGTGTGTCTAGGCATGCACGTCAGTATACACGTTGTCATTGTCCGAACTTTGGCCGTCCAATGAGAGACGATACCAACAATACTAACAATGGTTATAACAATATTTTCATACTTACACCCCCTCCTACGCCATCCCCGTTACACCCCCAGGCTCCAAACCATAAAAGGTACTCATTTCGTATTGTACTGCACCCATTCGTCCAATTTCATAGCTGGAAGCCTTCCCGTTATCTCGGTACCGATGAATAATCACCCTATGGGATTTAACATGGGGATGAGCGAATTAGCTAGCTAGCTAGTAGTAACACATTTGCAACGTTATTGAGGGTCAGATTTTGCATTGAAAGCAGCTTAGCTGGCATTCCTGCAAGAGTTAATTTTTGTCAGGTGGGTCATAGCTCTCGATTTCAACACAATTTAAGCTTTTGTACTGCATTATTATTTTTATCCAAGTACCTGAAATGTGCCCAACTCTGCTTCAGGATATAAGACACTGACGCTGTCGCTATGGCGTCACACTACAATGGTTTACAACCTCACCAATTGAATTGATGTGATGTTTGTTGCCTAACTTGTCGCGACACACTAGCGTGTGTCTAGATAATTTAGAACGATTCATCGCAAATTCCTGTAGGTCGAAAGCAGAGATGCCTCAAGCCTTAAAAACGTGGTGGGGCCATGTTCTGGGGGCGCGTCGCCCCCCCGGCATATTTTTCAAGAAGTTTGGAAATGTAGTTTGGACAACCACATAGGGTGTTTTTTTTTAACAATCAACCCCCAAAAAATACGTTTAGGCCTGACTGGTGCTGGGTCCGAAGCATTTTTTTTCCCGGGAAGCTGCTGTGTCATGGCTGATCTGGTCATTACAGTCGTGGCTAGCTAAAGTTAAAGCTATAATAAACTTTTCATCATTTCTTTATCTTCATAACTAGTACTCAAACCACCCTGGTACATGCTTGTATTCACCATTTCTATTCTTTAGTTGCTTACATAACTGCACGGTTTTGGTAAGTAAATGGTTAGGCGCTATATATGAGACTGCGTCACGACACGCAAGCGCTTCACTTCGTTCTAAGCATGTCGCCGACTCGCAGCATAACTAACCAAAACTACGTGAAGTCACTGTACGTAAACTAACAGCATTGGTTCATTAGTTTTTAATGGCCATTCACAGGACAAAATAATAAAAATAAGCCAGACGAGTAATGAAAACTGACTATGCAGCGATTTTTACTGGAAAATGTGGTGGGGCCAAATAGACTAAATTGCAAAAGTGGTGGGGCCATGGTCCCACCGGCCCCCCGTCTCCGGCGCCTATGGTCGAAAGGTTTTACTTGAACCCTTAAAGTGTACGATTATTTAATTTAAAATCCATGTAGCCAAACGATTTATTTAAAATCCTTGAAATGTAAGATAAGAAATAATCTTGGAAACCTAAAATGTACAATCACTTAACAAGTTGTTAATTGTGTCTTTTGTAGATGATATTTGTTGAGAAAAACACTTCAATAAATTGTACATTTGTAAGTCCGTTTCCCATTTAATTTGCTAAAGTGAAACTTTGGTCGCATGTTGAGGTAAATTCTTCGAATAAATAAGAATTAAATTAATTCGCTGAAATTATGTTCCTGTTCGTGGCAGTAAACGCAACCCCTAAATCCCAGGCAGAATAGTTCAAGTCCAAGTAGGCTACCGTAAAGTTAGAGTCGCTCTTCCCTAGCCTAACGTGAGTACTGAGCTTGATAAAAAGTAAAAGTCAGTAGCTGAAGAAAAATTAGGTTTACAAACCACAGTAAATACGGCCAAGTTAATGCACAGTGAGGACGAAGCCGTCACGGGGGGGGGGGCACTGCAGGCTGTGCTATGTAGCAAGCCTCAATCCCCCAACTAAAAAAAATGGGTTTACCATTGAGACTGGCGAGTGATCAGCATGTTGAAAAATTTTGAGTGACGCAGGAGTGACCCCCATTATTATTGTTCTTGAACTTTGGTATCACTGATAATTTGTTGCAACCAATTTACCTTTACTCAACAAATATTTTTCTTGCATTGCTTAATGCATGGAAAAAAAAACGGTTTTGAAGAAAATAAAGAATAAATAGATCTTTCCAATGACTTTTACGCCCCTTGGCTCATTCTTAGGAGGGAAGGGGGCATTCTCACTTTGTCAGGTTTGCAGTGAACACAACCCCAAATCAGCTGCCAGTTTGTAATACAGATGTCTGTTACGAATTGACGAGTAATGAGTTTAGCTGCATTACATTGAAGAGATTCGATTTGTTTAATTGCATTTTGCTGGTTAAGGGTCCCAAACACTAGTCTATTTTGACTAACGGGGGCTTTGTAAGTCACCAGTTGAAAAACCCTGTACGAAAAACGTAGTTTTTGTGAGGCATCCTCACAAATTTTGCTAATGTGCTTTTGTCATGTCAATTTATCGTCAAGAATAACTCCCCAACATCAATTTTCGCACTTACGGATAATCCATCCAGAGCCATCAATAGGTCCCACATGGTAGGAAAAAGAATTTGATCTCTAACAGATTTACAAGAGAGAGACATGGTGGCGGATTTTGTGGCATTGATCATTATATCCCACACATCACACCAATGGAGAGGCTATCGAGAGTATGTTGCAATACCAGGCAGTCTTCAGGTGTTGCAGTGTCATTCCCCAGTGAAGAGTCATTAGCAAACATCCACACAGTGGACAACAAAACATCAGGCAAGTTATTAATGAATAGTGTAAATAGGACTGGTCCAAATATGAAAATAGCATAGCAAGTAAATAAATATAGGGATCAAATTCATGGTGGCTACAATAACCAGTAAACTAAACAATGCGATCGTTGTCTGATGTTACAGACTGCTGTGTTGTCCGTGAAGAGTTGTCTGACTGTGGCTGTGCATGCCCTCAAGTTTTGAAATATTTATATACATATATATCATATACGTACATACAAGTACATTGTTTGCATATTCCCAAACTTGGCAAACTGAAGATAAAATATTGCAATGTGTTTATTGACGTTAAACTGGTGTAAACTGGCTACATTTATATTTCATTCTGAGAGACACACTTTGTCTATTTTGGGATTCAGCCACACATTGGCCTTCGAAAAAATGGCTAAGTCCCACACAGGGTCAAACGGTCGGGGCTCAAAAACATCCTATGGCATTCAAGTCCAAAGCTTTCCACTCGGCCAATCATTTTAATTGCAGTAAAAAGGCACAAACACTTTTGAGAATCGTCAGGCTAAAAAAAAAACCTAACAGAAATTAGGTCACTCCGTCCAAGTTTCAACAAAAGACGTCTGTTGCTGCCTTCTGTTTTGAATTAACAGAACAATACAGGGTGAGCTAAAAGTCGTGGGACCAAGTGAATGGAAATTAGCTACGAAACAACTACCACATGTTTATCACTGTGTTGGGGGCAGAGGAAACAACTAACAAGATCTTTTTAATTCTAACTCTGGGCTAGAGGAGTAACTGTCATATGTCATACATGCAGTAACTGATTCTCGTTCGTAAGCTACATGCTCTTTTTTATATTTCATCACTGTGGTAGGGAAGGGCAAGATGGGAAACACTTGTGATTTACTGCAGTAGTTGGCTCCTTACATATTTGGTAGTTACTTTGTTGGTATTCTCAGTCGATCGACCTGCAAGCGTGTTGGAAGGTCTTTTAGAATTCAACATTTACAACTGAAAAAAATATTTGATTGGTCCCAAACAGAGAGTAGTAAGAAGTATCACATACTTTTCTTTAGCTCTGTGTGGATGATGAATATTAGATCTCAGCAATTCGTTCAATACTAGACGTGCCTACATCTAATTAACTCCCATACAAAGACCTAACAAGCAACAAACCAAATTTTAGCTATTCTAGCTTCAAACAAAATATTAAAAGTACATAACATTATAATCGGAACCCAGCTTTATAATAAACTTCATGTTTCAACACAAAATTTGATACATTTGAAGCCACTTACGGATAGACAAAATAAAAGGGGAGCTGTGTTCAGAGAAGCCCTGCGTTCCATTAGCTGAAACGGCTGCGACCCGGAATTGGTACCAGCGGCCCGGAAAGAGAACTTCTTTTAAAATTACTGTTCCTGCAGTAGTCTACAAAAAAAGGAACATTTTAAATTCACCTTAGAATTAGTGGTAAACAAACACAGGGAAATGCATGTATGATTAGGTCTGCACTATTTGAATATCGTAAATTTCGTTTTTTTTTTCAGTTAGGCTATTTCAATCCTAGTAGTTACTACATTTTCGAATGGGTGTACAAAGTGGTCATGGAAAAGTAGTCTGTTTGGGAAGGTTGCAACGTCAGTACAGATGACTTGTTTGTGGAAGAGTCGATCTGTCTGTAACGACACTTCATGATAGTAATTTCTTACTTTCAGCATTCATCTGCAGGGGCTGGCATGTCATGCTTTTTGGCCTATTTTAAAACACCCACCCACCCCTTTGTCACGAATGTCACAAAATTAAAAACACCCCTCTAATAATTGCGTCACACTTCTTCAATCACCCCCCATAATATTTCAAAGTACTTTATTTTACTTATAGTTAAGTATATTGTATTTTTTTTCAAATGTTTTGAATCCACGGGTTTAAATCTTGGGGAGTTTTTCTGTGTGTATAAATGGAATTGCATCTGAATCATTGTTTTACAATAATACACTAAAAAAATTAAGATGATGTGAACACCGAAACATAATGCAAGATTGTGATGTCACGTTTTGGACACACCCCCAACCTCTGTGGGTGGTTGTGATGTAATATGGATGGCCCCTGCAGTCCTGCATGGATAACGACAAGGGTAATATGGTTTTTGGTAACGAACATGTTCCACCGGTGTGTTGTGAGTGCGGTATGTCAGTACTGTGTGTTGTATTGGTTGTGCAGGTTATTGCAAACAGTATGAAAATGAAAAAAAAAAGGTTGGTAACTTCTGGAAATATCAGCAAGCAAAGTAATTGCAACAGATTTTGACTAAGGACTAAATATGCCGCTCATTTTGGTGGTTTGCTCATCTAAGTAAAAAGCTACGTGTGGTGTCTGTGGGTAGCACCACTTTAGTAATTGCTGAATAGCTTTTCCCAGCCTATCATTAGGGGCAGTAATGTTTCCCTTAATTATCTATGTACAGTTTGCATTGCATCTTGGGTAGTACCAAGATGCATCATGGATATTAATAAAGCCTATGTATAATGTCTCAGCCAGCAGTGACATCTGCTGCCTGTCGTCTACCCGTAATGCTACTAGTTGTCATTTCTTTCTGCACACCTTAGGGTGTGGGTGGGACCCTAGATTATTAGCAATGCTACATTGGCGACGAGGGTGGTAGCCTATTTCAAAAGAGAACAGTTACCGGGGAAGTCTGTTGCAGCTTATATAACTGAACTCAACCGTTTAACACTTAATTGTGATTATGGTGACTTTTTGAAAGATGCCTTATGCGACAGATTTGTTGCGGGCATTAAAAATGTGAAAACGCAAGAGAAGCTGATGTCAATGGATCCGGCACTGGTAACTTTTGATGAGGCTTGTAAAATAGCACTTGCTCAAGAAAGAGCAGAAGCCAATGTTTCAGGGTTTCAAGCTTCATCTACTTATCAAGTAAAGAGTAAGCGTCCTTCTAAGTTTAAAAGTAATAAAACGTGCTACTGTTGTGGATACGAGAACCACATCCGTCCTGAGTGCAAATAGAGGAAATCAATTTGCTGAATTTGCGGGGAGGTGGGACATCTTAGGCGTATGTGCAAGTCAGGAAAGCCGGGCGCCACAAGCACTGCGACCTCCACTTCTTTTAAGCCAAAAATGGCAAACAGTGACTGTAAACGATAAAACCATAAGTACTCTAAAAAGAGGGCACACTTAGTAGTTGAGGAATCAGCAAATTCCGATTCGGACGCCACTTATAAGGAGTCAGACGAGAGTTTGAGCTCTAATATTCATGCTATCTCTTGCTCGCATGTTAATTCTAATAAATGGATTGTACAGTGAGAGTTAAACGGTAACAAATTACCACTGGAAGTAGACTCGGGTTGCGATTCAACTTTGATACCCCTTGGTTGGTATAAGACTTATTTTCCTAATGTTAAGTTAAGCCCTACTTCCATTACGTTAAAGTCTTGGGTGGGCGAGGTAGTAAGGCCTCTAGGAGTAATTAACCTTAACGTTAAATTAAATTAACAAACTGAAACCTTGTGTGCCATTGTTGCACCAGGTAATCAGCCGGCCCTTCATGGGAAAAGCTGGATTCAAAAGTTCAACCTAAGCCTGAGTCAGTTCTTCAATTTGCAGGTTAATGGTCCTGAATTTGTTACAGAAGATGTGAAGCTTGTTACTGACGATGACATTTTTTCTCGTTTCCCCGACCTGCTTTCCCCAGGTCTTGGAAGGTTTAAAGATTACAAAGCCAGTATTAAGCTTAAAGCTGGAGCCAAACCTAAATATTGCAAAGCCCGACCCGTCCCTCTAGCAGTAAGGGAAAAGGTCGAAGCTGAAATCGACCGCCTGGTTCGGGAGGGATCTTGAAACCAGTTGACTGTTCAGCTTGGGCCACACCTACAGTGCTTGTATTTAAACCTAACGGGGACGTTAGGATAGTAAGGGACTATAGCGTAACCGTCAACCCGGAGTTGGAAATCGAGTACTTCCCCGTTCCGTGTGCGGAAGAATTGTTTGTCCCAGAAAGCTTTCATTGTGTGACAAATTCTCGATTATTGATCTATCTGCCGCTTTCCTGCAGGTAGAACTCGATGAAGATGCTAAGCCCGCCATTACAATTTCAACTTGTAAAGGCTTATTCCAGTGGCAGACAGTCCCTTTTGGATTGGCAAGTTCGCCTGGAATTTTCCAGAAATGTATTGAATACGTTTTAAGGGATGTACGTGAGTCACAACCCTTTAGTGATGACATTTTAGTCGCAGGAAAAGGAAAGGCGCATGATGCCGCTTTGATAAAAGTATGTTCTGCTCTGCAGGAAAATGGTGTGAAAGTCAAAAAGGCTAAGTGTCAATTTAATAAGACCGAAATTAAATATTTAGGCTTCAAAATTAACAAAGATAGAATGTCTAACCTTCCAGAAGTTTTGGATGCTATCAGGTTGGATCCAGAACCTCAGAATGTCTCAGAATTGAAGTCCTATTTGGGGTTTATGAACCAATATGGGAAACTTGTCTCACATTTGGCAACTCTGCTCGCTTCCCTAAATAGGCTTCTTTCTTCAAAAAATCCATGGCTCTGGACCTGAGTGTGCAGATGCCGTGACGAACGCTAAAAAGGCATTTTTGGAATCTAAAGTTCTGGTGCATAATGACCCTAATCTACTACTTAAATTGGTTTGTGACACGTTCCCCGTCAGGGTTGGGGGCTCGTTGATGCATACCATGGCTGATGGCACTGATAGGCCTATAGGATTTGTCTCTCGAGCGCTTAGTAAAGCAGAGCTTAACTATGCCCAATTTGATCGAGAGGCACTTTCGATAGTCTTTGGGGTTAAGCGTTTCCATCAGTTTTTGTATGGAATGAAGTTTATATTGCAGACAGACCAAAAAGCTTTACTTTGGGTGTTTGGCAATAAGGTGGCTATCCCAGCTATGGCAGCATTGGGCGTTATATCTAAATGGCTACCATTTTGAGTTGCAACACATCCCAGGTAAAGAAAATTTAACTGCGGATTTTTTGTCCAGATGCCACTGCCATATGAACCACATTCTAATGAAAAAGTGCCTGGTTACACTGTCATGAACTTAAAGGTCATGGATTCATTGCCCATTCTGTCGGATCAGTTGGTGAAATTTACCATTAAAGATAAATTGCTAGCAACAGTTTATCGCTACACGTTGGATGGCTAGCCGGACAGAGTTGACAACGAGTTTTGAAACCCTATTTTGTGCGACGTTTGGAGCTATCTTTACAGGGTCGTGCAGTATTTTGGGGACATCATTTGGACATTCCAGAGGTTTTGAGACCGCATGTTCTATCTGAATTACACAGTGGACAGTGCGGGATTGTTTGTATAAAAGCGCTCGCGCGTTCTAGAGTCTGGTGGCCAGTCATTGATGCCGACCTGGAAAAAACTGGAAAAACTTGTAATCCATGTCAACTAAATAGGGATGAAGATATAACTGGCCGTAAACACGTTTGGGAGAGACCAGCAACAGCTTGGCAACGTCTGCATGTCGATTTTGCTGGCCCTTGTTTTGGGGAAGAATGTTTTTGGTTATGCTTGATGCCTATTCTAAATTTCCGTTTGTATTCGAAATGAAAAACACAACAAGTACAAGTATCATCAAAATATTTCGAGAATTATTTTCTACTTATGGGTTATGTTTAACTATCGTGTCTGACAATGGACCGAATTTCGTAAGTGCCAAATTGGAAAATTTTCTAGCTGAGAATCTTGTTAAAAGTTTCAAAAGGTCATTAAAAGTGAGTATTTGTGAAAGCCTAAGCGTTGAAAATGCACTGCTAAATTTTCTAACACAAGCCCGTAGCATTCCACATTGTACTACAGGTGTAAGCCCAGCTAAATTGTTTCTTGGCAGAAACCCGAAAATACATCTATCGTTGTTGGTGCCTAACAAAAATGACAAAGTCAAAAAATCACAATTGCGTCAGCTTAAACCAACTGTGCATAAGCGTGATATAATTTATGCACTGAACCAACCTGTTTTCGCTAGAGACTATCGTGTTAATTCCAAGGCACGATGGCTTGAGCAACGGTGATTGAAATCGATTCAAGTTGTCGTTATTCTGTTAAAATAAAAACCAGTGAAGTTTGGAGAAGGCACGTAAATCAATTGCGCAAGCATGAAACGATGGAAAATACGTCGAAATCGTCAGAAAACACACCACATTCAGCGGAACACAGTCAAAATTAGCGCCGAATGTGTTGTCAACATCGATTCCAGTTGACAGTGCTGTTTCCGTTTCCGATCCGTCGCAGCGTTGGTGCGAAAAATACGTTGTTTCGGGCACGAGAGGGCGTCACCGTACGGCGCGAATTGTCTGGGGATGCGAGTGAATCGGCATCAAGGTCCGCTGGGAGCGAAGGGACTGCAGCTCTTCAGGATTCGGTTGTCGTTGCGTCGCCGGCTGTGCCTGTGACGACTGTGGTGTCGCCTGGGATTAGAGGTGTGCGTCGCCGTAGCGTAGCCGCCCCTGATGCCATGCCAATTCTATGACGCGAGGATTTACCAAATCCACAAACTGTCCGTGAGGCTGGGGGAGCTGTTTTAGAAACTGTCCGTGGAACGGAAGTTCTTGTTCCAGTGCGTCGTTCTAGTAGAATTGTGAAAGAGCCGCAGCGTTTAAACCTATGATCATCTGGTTTAGTATTACTTTTGGATGTCAGGCAGCCGCTTTTATAATTTATCTTCATTTCTTGCTTGGTTTGCCTTGGTTTTGGTGTTTTTCTGTCCTGTTTTTATAGATTATTCGTGTTGTTGTTTATAGTGCTCATTCGAATAATTATTTTTTTTGGGGGGGACAGAGTAGTAAGATGCAATTGGTAAGTGTTTTTTGTGTGGTTTAAAAAGCTTTTGTTTACGGGAGTAGGTACATAGTTTTATAAGGGGGAAATTTGTACATACTTGGTTTTCTTTGTACATAGAAAGTTTAAGCAATGTTGAATTGTAAGTAGCAGTTATCTGTTGGGGGTGACTGTGGTGTCTGTGGGTAGCACCAATTTAGTAATTGCTGAATAACTTTTCCCTACCTATCACTAGGGGCAGTAATGTTTCCCTTAATTAGCTATGTACAGTTTGCATTGCATCTTGGGTAGTACCAAGATGCATCATGGATATTAATAAAGCATATATAATGTTTCAGCCAGCAGTGACACCTGCTGCCTGTTGTCTACCCGTAATGGTACTAGTTGTCACTTCTTTCTGCACACCTTAGGGTGTGGGTGGGACCCTAGATTATTAGCACATATGCTACACTACGTCTTTATTTTTGTTTGGTATATATCTTGCAAAAATTAAACTAAAAAAGAACGCATACTGGAAAATATATGCCAACTCACGTGTTTCTCGGAAATGAATAGCAACCAACTTAATGCAAAACCATACATTTTGTATATGGGACTTTATGTTAATAGTTCATTTTGTCGTTTATTAGGAATTCATTATCCATACGTGTACGTACAAACAATGGCTTGATTTTTTTGTATACCTGAGTTAGTGTTTCCCACTCTGTGACTGATGTGAGGTTGAGTGAAGCGCCTAGGCCCCAGCGCATCTGCAGTACGTGAATTACGGTTTCAGATTCGCTGAGGTAACCAGGAGAAATCCAAATGACTTGAACGACACGACCAAAACGCCGTTCATGAAGTGTCACATTGGTAGGAACAGGAGGGAGGTCTGGAAATAAAAGATAATACAGCAAGAATAAGTATGCCAGTCGCTGGTAGCCAATCACTAAATATTAACCATTAACGGGGCAAATCGAGCATGATGCAAGTGGCGTGGCCGCACCCGATTCATGTTTAAAACATTCATGCTTCAAAAGTTAATTGAAGATCCAAATGGTATAATTTAATTAAGGAAATGAAGAAAAAGTTTAATGCAGAATGTGCGACTGCCTTTCATGACAATGGGGCAGCACTCCTCCCCCCTCCCCATACTTAATATAATCTTGGATACGCCCTTCTCCACAATCATAAATTCTTCAGTACGGTAATTTTTCATCAAGATTTCATACCCACTGATGTGTTTACAGATTTCTCACCTAACCTGGGAAAGTGGATAAAAATCATGTTCAAAAAAATAAAATAAAACACTAATGTTCTTAGTACATCAACCAAATTTTCTTCTATTTAATATTTTGTTAAGTGGGGAGGGGGGGTTTAGACACAGGCTCGGAGTCTGCCAGCATCCTTGGCAGAGTTGTAAATCCCGAATGCTTTCAGTGAAAGGGTAATTTTTGAGGTCCAAAAATGTATTTTTTTTCGAACTCGGAAATTACTCATCACGCTCACTTTCAAAAACAGGATACTGTCTGTATCTTGCAAATTTTTGATAGTATTTCTACAATCTTCAGCATGCCATATAATTCTTTTCCAACGAAGTGCATGACTGTTGGGTTAGATGTGCCTTAGATGTTCATTAGGGGGATGTTATTCCTTAAGTGGTGCTGCATCGCAATAGACGCTAGGCACTGTAGGTTTCGATCTCTTCTTGAGTTTGCTCTTACTATAGTGTCTTCGTCTTGTCCCAGCCAATTTCGTGTTCAGTTTCTATGCAATGTACTGCAATTCCGTTTTCTTCCACTTCATTCCTGGTGTCTCCAATGTGCTGCCCAACCATTGTCCTCACTCCCTTTCTCGTCACGCCGATGTAAATTGAACTGCATCCATTGCGTGGCATTAAATAAACTCCTTTGCTAGTATCCTGTACATCTCCCATAGCCGCCTCGTCCTTCTCCTTCTGCTTCCCTGAGAGCTACTCTGCATACTCTGCTCCTTCTTGACAATCCTCGCTTTCAGACCTTTCATATTCCTTAAATAAGTCGTGAAGCCTTGTTTTCTTAGGAACTCCTTCAAGAAAAGTTAGGCTCACTCTGGGTGTTTGTCTTTCTTGCTGGACCTCGTCAATGTCTTTTTCTTTCCTCCTGGTG
>JAHWFP010250901.1:0-29955 GCA_023313725.1 Lithobius niger
CCGACTAATGACCTTGCTGTCAACGCACCATTAAGCCTCAACCCCCTCCCCCCCCCCCCCTTCCACGACTCAAATACTTTTGCAAAGTTTGTAAATACGACGGCGTAAACAACCATCAACAACACGGGTCCAGTCCTGCAGAGCAGTTAACAGTTGCAACACAGTATGTGGCCTGGAATGAAACTAAACTGATGGTCAGATAAGATATCATTCTTCGAAATAAAATAAAGATAATGCAGGATTAAACTTCACGATAATTCTGCGAGAAGGGGCATCTCTTGCTTCTCCTAATGCTTTATTTGCTGTTGGCGAGTGCTCTACAGATTGACAAATAGTTCACTACGGCTAGGGTAAGCCCTACAGGTTTTAAAAGGTGGTCGACAAACACTCGCTTTTCTGAAGAACGGAGGTGCGTGGATTGAGCGAGTACAGCGAGCGATTTAAACGTAAACTAAACCATTTACATGCGTTTCCCGCCTTGCTCTCAATCTTTCATTCAGCGCGACTCTCACCTTCGTAGGAGCCTTACTTGCGGAGGAGTAGACGTATAAACGTGCAAACAAACAACTCAGATGTTTTAAATGATGTAGATGAGATGCAGACGCATTGAGGAATGTGATGAACGAACGGTGAGCAACATTGGCAATCTGTTTGCTTGTAAATAATCAGTACATCGATTTTTTGATGCTCTGGGGATCAAAAAAATTGTATGAAGCATGGATCGACGCCATAGAATGAGCGAAACCAGCGATATGGTTTATGTTATGAGGTTTGCATTAGAATGAGCGTTTTTCTTGGGTGGGGGCGGAAACTATTGGAAAACTTAAAAAAAATAGCAACTGTTCTGAATAACGTGCTCTTTAGTTGGCAAAAAATGCGTTAGCTTCAGTATCCAACCGGGAATCTTACAACGCTTCCCTAAATCCCCTAGCAATTTCATCGCTGTCCCCACAGCATCATTCTACTCAGCATCTTACTTTGATAGTATTGCCTGATGAAGACTGAACGAATCTCTTTCACCCTTTTCGTAGATTTGTTTCGTTTACGTCATGAGTTTGTTCACCCAATAATTCTCTTGAACTATTTTTTTTTATTTAGAATCTCCATTTTATTTTTTAATGTTGTACTGAGCCGTTGGGATTAGTGCGGTTGAGATAAAAGCATTTGACAAATGTGATTTTGTTGTGATGTCATTCTTTTAAATGAGTTCCCCCCTTTTTTTAAGTTTGTTTTTTGGCTTCCCGAGTTCATTCACCCTATAATAATTCTCTTTGCATAGGAACAAATCACGAACAAACCTGATTAGTTTATTACCAGGAAACACCAGCAATCCGGGCTATAGTTAAACATATCGGGGATACTGAAGATCCGGGTTCAACTCCAATCTGGTGGACTTTTTAATGGTTTAGTCTTCTGACTTATTACCTCTTCTTGACGTGAATTATTGCTACACGGTCGTCATGGCTTCAATTTCATTGGTCATCGTGGATTTGTGTCATATCGAAAAAACAATTCGTGCCGAACATGTCTTGGATTACCAGTCATAATATTCCATTTTCTTCTATGAAATCGATATTTGTGTTTTAGCACGAAACTGAGCGCTACCTTGTTGGAACGTGCTAAAACGTACAAATTAAAGATTTCATCAAAGCACGATTGAAATTCGGTGTGAGAATTTTGGTTTTCTTTCCGCAAAACGTTTCTTACTATATTCGACCTCATTTTTTATTTACGAGGTATTAACCGTCAAAGTTTAACGTAAAATTTTGAATATACTATTGCCGTCGATGTTTACGGTGTTTACAATTGACGATGTTTTCCTCTATTTGACGTAGCGATAACAGCTCTCTCTCCCATTTCATCATCCAACTTGCAGTTTCGTTTGCTTCGGCATTGGTATTTCGAATTATGTTGGCCTAAACCTCATTTTTATGCGGCTGATTCATCAAGTTAAAGTATTCTGACGAAAAGCATATCTTCGTGTTTCCGTAACATCTCGACGATTCACGACAGTGACGTCATTGCCCCAATATGGTCATAACTCCTGCGAATCCTCAAGAGAAGCAGCTTCGTGTTTCCGTAAAAGTCCGACGATTAACGAAGATGACGTCATTTCCCTAATACGGGCATAATTCGATTAAAAAAAACCGCTTGATCTAAGTGAGATACACTGTCAGTATCTGTGGTTTGTTTGTCGGTGACCAATCAGTGACGAGTAAAGCTTCGATCTATATAATTACTGAAGCAGAAATGTGTTTTTTTTTCAGTGTAAGTCGTGGTCTTTTCAGCTGTAATACCACAAGTGCTTTTATGAAATCGATACTTTGTGTGTTTTAGCATGACTCTATTCCAGATTTAATTTCTCGAAACCGAAGGTCGACGGAAATTTGTTGGAAAGGAGTTGAGTGCTAAAACACCCAAATTATAAATTTCATAGTAGCACGAGTGGGATTCGGTTTGAGAATTTTTGTTTTTCTTCCCGCAAAACGATTCTCCGAAGTAATTTCGTTGTACGGTTTCGTTTTCGATTCTCCGTGTTTTTTTCGGTGTAAGTCGGCATGGTGCTCCTTTTGCGGAAAGAAAATGAAAACTGTCGACAAAAGATATATAAAAAAATACAGTCCTTAAACTTTAATAAATTGCTCAAATTAGCATTGATTGCAAACTCTTATTATGATGATACTTAAAGAAAACACAGAGCTGGTGAAGCTTTTCTGCTGGGTTGCAAATACTAACATGGAGGAATTGGTATAGAAAAAGATGCCTGGAATTCACAGTCCTTACAATCCTCAATGAGATAACATTTGAAATTAGAAAGAAAACAGACAGAGGAAATATTAAAAGAATTATTAAAATATGGCTTTTTTGCTTGTTATCACGCTATATTTGTCATGAGAAATGTATGAACTGACTGGTATACGTGAAAGTCAGTATATAAATTTGATATGATTTTCGTAAATACTTGAATTCTCAGACAAACAAGCCGTTTTGGCGTCATGCATGCACATCCCATATTGCTGTAGTTCATGTGTATGTGTAGGGTGGTAAAAAGTCTGGTCACATCAAACATCTCAGGAAGTATTGGTCGTAGATAGGTAAGGTTGATATGATGAAATATGTCACGTGTGACGAGTCCCATGGCATCAACAATCACCCTATCAAGGTCCTTCATTTTTTTGGGAACCCTAAGAGATACAACATAAAAGTGAATTGCAAAGTCGTGCGGGTTGACAAAATAAACCACATACAGAAATCAGAACTGAAATAGCTTTTTAATTAAAGGAGCTATACGAACAAAACAAGAACGGCATTGCAGTGAAGCAACCTTTGCTTACTGTAAGGGCGCGTTTACGCAATGACTCGCCTTCGTATTCTCGCAGCTAGAATTTAATCGAGATGGCAAAGGTGTCGTTGCCATGGTAACAACGCTATTTGGATGAGCTAAATCCGAATCGTTTGAGTAAATACTTGCAGTCTTATAATCCGTGACAATAAGGTAAAGAATTCCTTCTGACGAACCCAGTTTCCCAGTCGTTTCTGAACTTACATTAGAACTGTTTTCGTAGCGAGCCGGTGCAGCTAAAACCGCCACCATGTTGGAATTTCAGAGGATTTCTAGCTTCCAGCTGCGAGAATGCAAGGGCGAGTCGTTGCGTAAACGCACCCTAATACTGTAGGCTTGATTTACCTTTAATCACGTAGTAGAGTTGGTATGCTTCAACCATGATTCCGTAATTATGCAATGACTTTCAGCAATACTCCGCTTATGCTAATAGTACATGTTGCAATAAATGTTATATGAGTCTATTGGAGAAAAATGGGTACGAATTGGTTGCTTAGCCTTTGTTAGATTCACTGCAATGTCTTTCTTGTTTTGTTCACATTTTAGTTCCGCTTTCTATATGAGATTTATTTTGTCAGCACGCACAACTTTGCAATTGACTTTTACGTCGTATCTTTTAGGGTTCCAAAATGGAATGACCTTGGTAGGATGATTCAAGGTCATTCCGGTTGATGCCATGGGACTCATCACGTGTGACTTATTTCAGCCAATTAACCTTACCTTTCTACAACCAATACTTCGTAAGATGTTTGATGTGACCAGACCTTTTGACCACCCTGTATATATATTGAATAAATTATTATTATTATTGAAATTTTCACTGAAAATGATCTTTTTACTTTTTAACAACTTTACAAGTATACGATAATTATCAAGTTTTAATTTGACCTTAAATACAAAATACCTAACCATAGACCTTCTAAGAACATGACTGTATGGCTACAAACTCCTACTTGGAGAAACTCCTATGGCAAAAGAAGAATGTCCTACGTTATACCACAAATTTTAATGAAACACCTGCTATCGTAAGATCCTTTAATGACTTATTCATAATGAAAAAAACCCGTGAAAAGCCGTACTTTAGGGAACTTCTAGAATCGTTGTAGTGCATGATCTATTTTTAAAACTGGATATGTATTGAAATGAAATTAAACCTCCTATGAGGATAGAAAATCATGTAATATAACTTTTAAAACTTTAGGTTTTATTGTCAAGTAGGTTGAGTGATATGAGCTTTATTATTGTAGTTAAGGATATGTTGTTGTCTTATTTTAGTGCACATACTGGCTCTTGAAGCTTTGTGGTGATTATATTGAATAAATAATATTATTATTACCATTATTATTACTACAATTTCTTGCGTAAGTAAAATAAGCGACGACAGACAGTCTTCCATGTTTAGTTATAAGACAGTGTGGACTTTTCCCATGCGAGTAAACTACAAATCTGTTGGTTCTAAGCATTAAATTCAGTTATATAATTCCGATATTTTACAGTAAAGTTTCAAGTTAGTTAACTTCACTGCTTTCCCCTTTCACGTAATTTGCAGAATTCCCTGGCTGGCACAGAACTTCTCCCTTCATTCCGAGCCGTGTTGTTGAACTCGACACACAGATACAGTCCCCCCCCCCCCCAAACGCACACGCACACATCAACAAATTTCAGGCTTCTTCCATCCGTGTTCGTGGTAGGTAGTGTGCTGTCGTGGTGTTCGTTTGTTCTTTCTTCCGACGGAAACAGATCATTAGCAACCTGAGACAAATCCTGACTTTGCTTTAATGCGCAGTAGAAGCTGACTCGGTGTTTTCACCTGCTTTACTTCGAACCTGTCAACAAGTGGGAGCCCACCAACTGTAAAAAAAAACTAATAACACTTTGTCTTCTTGTTTAGACTTCAACATACAAAATTATTAATAATACCTGACAATTTGGAAAATACTTAATAATGTGAAGAATTTTGCTGGGTGAGGTATATCATAAATAACAAGGCAGTTTTTAATGTAGCATACAGTCTGAACTATTGACTGGCTTTGTGTGAATACAAGATACACTAATCTCAGAAAGAAAGAAAAATAACTATCCCGACTGGGATTCGAACTCAGGACTTCCCGCTTACTAGCTCGATGCTTTAACCACTGTGCTCCCGGGGCGGATGTTGAGGCCGCGTAAGTACGAAAGTAGTGTTATAACCATTATTAGTACTGTCAGCATCGTCCCTCGTTGGAAACGACGACGAAAACCATCAAGATGGCAACAATCAACAAGGAAGTGCCGGACCGTAAGTGGCCGCCGACACCAATAACATTCAGGAGGGTCAACCCCCCGCAAAAGGAAACAGTGAGTAAGTCGAGTGTGACCAATGCGCAAACGGGCCAACACCACCTCCTCACGGCGACTGTGGCGACACGCCGAGTGCCATTCCTCAACAGTGCCTTTAATAGCTCGTAATTTATTGCCGTCCTGTCCATCCCACGAGGCTTGCCAAAAAGCGTGTAACCTCAGACGCAGAGTTGGAAAAGCGTCCGAGGGAACAAGGCTGAGATCCCTTCCGAGAGGGCCAGAAAGGGCCCCTTTTGCTGCAGAATCCGCTTGCTCATTTCCACCTATCCCAACATGGCCCGGGATCCAGCAGAAAAGCACGGTTTTCCGCTGGCCAGGCACGTTGGATGCGTTGTCTTCCGCATGACATTGTGCGTCAATTGGGCGATAAGTCTGTCCTCCTGTCCGGTGTTTTTCAATTTTTGCAGGAGGTCCAGATGTATGACAAGATTTAGATTAGGGGTTTGAATAATATCTCTGTAATGTGTGGTGCAGTGGCAACCCGGACCACTGCACTGTGACTGAGGTTGGCGCTAATGACCAAGCTGTCGACGCGCCATTAAGCCTCATCTCTCCCCCCCCCCCTCGTTGGACGGCTTCATACGTTAAAGTAAATCAATGTTTCGCTCACAATGTTTCATTCCCTTAAATCGTGGGTTTTCTGCATCAAAATAACTAAAAAGCTTCATACAAAAGCAAACTAAATAAAAAAGAATAAACTTAAATTCCCAAACAAAGAGAATAAAGGCATTACGTAATGCGAGACCGAACCCAGATCACGTATGTGAATGATTGCGTAAACGCCGATTTTTGTGTGATGAAGTTAAGCCTAAACACACTGTACAGAAGTAAGATTCGAAAAGCAAATTACAACTTTGTTATGGGCTGATTTATTTTTTTATCGAAGTAATTTCAACAGCCCATGACCTTTTAATAGGCGATTTATGGTACATCAAGCACTCGTATACCATGTTGTTTCAGTTGCTTCAGTATGGATCCGTTTCATTAATTACTCCACTCCTTTCATGAGCACACCTCTGTCGGCCCTTCACCGATCCTTCATGCAGCGAGAGTTTCAAGAGGACATTAATCAACCCGTAAACGAACAGCTGCACAAGCTATGTATTAACTAGTTAACACCAGTTCCTCTATCAGACTTATCAAGTGCTTAATATAGTTTATTGAAAGGGAAAGGTCAGTAAGTTTTCATTTAAGCGACACGCCGTGTAAAGCAGGCCAAATCATCGTGTTCTGGGGTTTATCTCTTTGTTTTCTGTCTCCCACCACAATAACTTTTAAACCCATTGTCTGAATCGGTTTAAATTCTCGACTAACATAATGCAAGTGGAAAACTTGAAACGAGTCGGACAATGGTCAGACAATTATTGATGGAAAACAAAAACGAAATCGTTTGATGTTTAAGGTAAGGTTTAACTGATCCGAAGTCAAAACAGCGAATGAACACATATAAACTTTCCTGTAAGGTTTCGTATACCACACTGTTCCTGTACTGTTTAGTTCACATGAAACCTTACCGCTGTATTCACCATGTTTTTACATTTTTTACTTCAGAACACGATAGTCAGATTGGTGCATTCGACTTGGCTAAATGACATCGCTGAAAAACCGCAAAAACTGTAGTCTTATAGTCAGTGTGCTTAATACAGACCTATACAGATTAAGTATATTCAGGGTTCACGTGACTCCTTGAAAACTTGGAAATGTCTTGAAAATAAAAATGAAATACCATAGTAATGAAATCTCGAATCTGAAATTTTGAAAAGTGGTGTATGTATCATCAATAGGTAGAACGGAAAGGAGACAACTTGACTTGAAGAATGCTGAAAAATTTAGCCCCGAAAATAGGCGGGTGTGTAGCCAAATGTTATACACTGTATTATTCTTACAATAATTTGAAAGTAGGGTTATGGTTTTAATTTTATTGACGTGTCTAATGGTTAAATATATTAGTAAGGCTTCACGTAGACTAAATAGTACAGGAACACTGCGGTATATAAAACCTTGCAGGAAAGTTTATTTGTGTTTCTTCGCTGTTTTGACTTCGGATCAGTTAAGCCGTTCCTTAAACATCAATCGGGTTCGTTTCTGTTTTCTGATTCGTGATACTTTGACATACCAAGTTGGTGTTCCGTACTCGCTGCTATCACACGGAATGAGCGTTTGCAATCCTTCTTTGCAATTCCTGTCTTTTTACCCCCGTTTTTCGTAGTTTTCGACCCGCCTGGAGCCCATTTCTTCGATTCATGGTTTTTGTTGGGTCACCCCATCCTTCCTCCACCCACTATTTTCGGCGCACTCGACAGGACTGACCTTTAATAACCCCTATAACTCCCTCCTTAGGTTTTCCGCGTTTTCAAAGAACGGCACAAAATCTTTAGTACCAGCCCACCAACTTGGCCTTGAGGTAAACTCCCACTTGCACAAAATACGGTTTTCATCCCCTATTTGCGTTTGTTCCAAGTGCTGTCTCGATCAGATTGTTTCTGTCTATTTTCTATTACTGATCCTGGGAGGATTCACGTTCGGCAGCTAAGAAAGTCCCATCCCTCCCATTCCCACCGAAGTGGTGGTTTTCCTCGTGGAGGTATTCATTTCTTCCTTGCCGATGTTTCCTTCACCAGTAGAAGTTAACATCCCTTTGCCATTCCTTCTGGAATACGAACGATCTTTGAATTTATGGAATAAACAAAATTTTTTTGAAAAAAAAATGCGATAATTCTTATGTGCGGGTTGGTCATCACCTTTACTTAGGGGGTCCAGTGTAAGCAAAACGAATAAGGACACTTACGGATCGTAACCTTTTCCATTACTTACTTTTGTGCCCAGTGTTTTAATGATTTTTGTGCGTATTCCGCGTCAATAATTTGTGTGCTCAGTTTTTTAATGAATTTTTTTGCATATTCCACATCAACAATTTGTGTGCCCAGTGTTTTAATTAATTTTGTGCGTATTCCACGTCAATAATTTGTGTACCCAGTGTTTTAAATAATTTTGTGCGTATTCCTCATCATTAATTTGTGATCCCAGTGTTTTAATTATTTTTTTTCTTATTTCACGTCAATATTTAATTTGTGTGCCCAGTGTTTTAATTAATTTTGTGCGTATTCCACATCAATAATCGTTGCTAGTCATCTAAAAATTTTAATTCCAGTAGGAATAGCAATTACTATAGTGGCAGCGGTGAAGTAGGATAGGAAGTAAGATTGCCCAGTGTTTTAATTACTTTTTTGAGTATTCCACATCCATAATTTGCGTGCCCAGTGTTTTAATTAATTTTGTGCGTATTCCACATCAATAATTTGTGTGCCCAGTGTTTTAGTTACTTTTTTGAGTATTCCACATTTATAAATTGTGTTCTTACTGTTTACCTCCCGGCGAGAGTGCAATCTTTCAGGACAGAAGTATAATAGAGTAACAAAAATGTCTGTGGTGCTATTCCACATCGTTTAGACCCGCTACGAGGTGTACAGAAGCATTGTGTCCCGAAAATAAATGCTTTTCCTCGTTTCTCGCTTCTCAAATAGTTCAGGAACGAGAACATAATCTTGGTGGGGCACAGGTATGACACACCTTGCAGCGTTCTAAACGACAGGAAAGGATACAAACCTTTTTGTTACACTATTATGCTCCCATCCTGAAAGATTGCTTGTGGTGTCCGGGAGTCAAATGGTGTGGACACAAATTATTGACATGTAATACGTGTAAAAATGAGTAATCAAAGAAGTTGTAAGAGCCAAGTGTTTTGACATATTAGGCACTAGATATAGGTTGCTGCTTTGTTCTGCCCTTATTAGCCCAAAGGACCGATTTGCAGGTCTCCAACTCCCAATACCAACTGGCGAGCCCTCGTGTCCTCTCGTCTTTATAGCCGAGGAGAACAATAGGCTATTGCATGAAGCGTCACGTCACGTGACTGACAAACAGGCACAATCCGGCTCCAACTGGGTGAGCAGTGGATCCATTGTCACCCGGATGTTGGCGCTGGGTCAACTACTGCGGGTGTGCACGGGTGTCCAGTTGTAATGTTTATAACACCAGGATATCGCTTTTAATCAATTTCAAAATCGGCACCATTGTGAAGCTACGCGAGTTCGCAGTAAGTATCACGTATTAGGACCACCCCTAGTGATGGTTGTGCTGGCTACAAACTACTTCCAGGTTCCGACTATACTTTGTTCCACATTATGTTTTCAGAAAACTGATTGTATGACGCCACATTTTCTTCCACTAAGAGTGCAAAAAATCCGTAAACACCCCATTCGTAAACTCTAACAGTAACTTTGTTGAGTCTACAAGTGTGATATCCACATGTTTTTTCACTCTTAGTGCAAGGAAACGAGTCGTCATCCAGTCAGTTTTCTGAAAACATAATGTGGAACAAACTATAACCAGGAAGAATCCAAAACGTTAACTGACGACCCTTGCACCGTGTAGTACCTTTATACCCCACGGTAACAGTTAGTTGCCCAGGGATTTACGCAACGGCTTCGGCCCATGCGCAGTCTTAGTCAACTCTGTTGGCACTTGGCTTATAGCAAACGAATAGCAAACGTGTCATCTCGGATTATTGCTGAGTTGGCAGCTACTGTCCGAGGTCCGGGTTTGCCAGATTAATGGTGAGTTCGAAAAGAAGCTAACACTCGGAAGTATTGGCTTCTGCGTGTTTCTCTCGTATTGGCATGTAAGGGCGCGTTTACGCAGCGACTCGCCTTTGCATTCTCGCAGCTAGAACTCAATCGCGATGGCAAAGGTGACATTGCCATGGTAACAAAGCTAATTGGATTAGCTAAATCCGACATCGTTTCAGTAAATACTTGAAGTCTTATAATCCGTACCAATAATATAAAGAATTCCTCATGACGAAACAATTTTCCCAAACCCTTCTGAACCACGTTATTTGTTGTTTTCGTTGCGAGGCGGCAGACATAAAACCGCCGCCATGTTGGAATTTGAGCTGATTTCTAGTTTCTAGTTGCGAGAATGCAAAAGCGAATGGTTGCGTAAACCCGGCGTAAACCCTAACATGGCGCGTTACAGTTCTGGAAAATGCTTTGGAATTGATCTCGAAGCTAAGAAAACGCCAGGTCAGATAGCATCATTTATTTATGTACACACTGAACTTTAAAAAACTCCCTTTGTGGACAAATGTCAGAAGTGAAGAGGTTCACAATGACAAATATATTATTTGAGTAACTTTGCCTATAGGAGGACTTATATAGCTACTTTCGCTCTAACAAGCAACTAGCTTTGTATATACTTGTTGAGATTACGTGCTACTTAGCAAGCCTTGTGAAACAAAGAAGACGGTCGTAAGTTGCGTGCTATTAAAGGCACTTTCCTGAAAGGGTGGGCTTGTTCGCCGCAGTCATCGCGAAGAGGTGGTGTTGGCCCGTTTACGTGTTGGTCACATCAACCTTACTAATTACTTCCGTTTAATTCTTTGAGGGGGAATTTCCCGCTCCCTCCCCCCTCAAAATCCTTTTCTCCTGAATGTCATTGATGTCGCCGGCCACTTATGGTCAATCACGTGCCCGTAGATTGTCACAGTCTTGATGGTGTTCGCCGTCATTTCCATCTTCCGCGAGACATAGCGTGTCAGTTGGGCGATGAGTCTGTTCGCCTGTCCGGTTTTTTTTATTTTTTTAAATTTTGCAGGAGGTACATAAACATGATAAGATCTAAAGTTGGTGCTTTTAACATCTCTGTAATGTGCGGCGCAGTGGCAAACCCAGAACAATGCACTGTGACTGAGGTTGGCACAAATGTCCTAACTCTTGACGCGCCATAAAGCCTCAATCTCCTCAATCGCTCCGTGTGGTCACCTTGGTTATTCACTCACTGTACAGGGCATGTCTGTGTTTGGTTTCTGGTAGCACAGCAAACCCTGACGACAAAACCGGATATGGTGCTGTAATGAAGTCATGTTTATTTGCTTCTCGGGCTTCGGTAGTGACTAGCGCTACTCTAACCCAAATTCAAAAATGTTTGCAATTCGTACGTGTTTCCTCTTTAACTGTAGTGACTTAGTGTAGCGGGACTCAAAAACATGTTTGCGATTCGTGTGTTTGCCACAGGGAAAAAACCTTTCTATTACCAAGCAAACAAATTTCGAGCTACATAGATGAGTTTATTATTCAGCGCGACTACCCAGCTGTTTATTCAAGCTTTTTTACTTATTCGGTTCAGTATGCATATTAATAAGGAGCTGCTGCATTATTAACTTGGTAGAATGTTTAGCCTTGCGACCTTCGTGAAACGAAGCGCATGGTGTTTTCGAACAACTTTAGTTGTACCTGCACTACTTTTTGCAGAAATTTCGCCTGTCGAAGGAAGTTTCAAATATATTATTTAGGTAACTTTGCCTAGGATACGGCTGCTAGCACTACAAGGACTTATAGCTACTCTCAGGGCTCGTTTACGCAACGAGACCTTCTCGCTCGCCGAAAGCTATTTGCTAGGCAACCGTTATTTATTTACGATTAATTTCCAGTTTCTAGTAAATGAATACGGTAATAGAGAACACATTAAATGTATTATAAATAACAACACGAACAAAGAACAGAGTGCAACAGTCATTTTAAACATTGCTACAACATTGTTGCCATTTCGCGCTATTTCCAAAATTTGCTATTCTCGCTGAAAAAACAGCTTCTAGCAGTGATCAATCGACGGTAGAATAAATAGCAACTCGCAGCGAGAATTGAAAATCCAACATGGCGTCCATTTCGTAGTTATCGAATCGAAGACAAACTATCGAATGCCGGTATTCAGGAATCTGTCCGTCGTCGTGTACTGCAGTAAAAATTGTTTTCTTGTTGTCATAAATCGACGCCGTCATGTTGCACGCATCGTACGTCGTGTCGCGAGGCACGAGAAGAAAATTTGCGTCCGCGTTGTTGCCATGGTTACTACGTATAGACAACTCGAAAGCCGCATTCTCCGACAACGGCGAGAAGCAGCCAGCAGATTTAGTATTGACCAAGTAAAAGCTAGTAAGCGAGAAAATTGTCCTTGCCTAAACGCGCCCTCACTCCAACAAGCAACTAGCGTTGTATACGGCACATGCTTTGAAAGTTCCTTTGAATTTCGGATTATTTTATAGTTGCGATTTTGAAAGTTTAAAGTTGCATTTGTCAAATAGCGAAACTTCACACACTCCACACAATCTTTGGATTTAGTTAAATTTTTTTGGATTTGGTGAAATTTCGTTCTTCAAAGTCCTTGGATTTTTTTAATTCGTATTTTTAAGTCCTTGAAAGACCACACTGTAAAAACAAAAGGTGACAATGAATGGTCAAGTGGCACTTCAGCGTGCCTGTTGGGTGACAATATGGTGACAAAGGGTGTCACTGGGGTGAAATCATCAAATGGGTTGACTTAGGTGTCGCTCGGCACCTTGTGGATGTGAAGTGGCTCCTTAAAGCTACCAGTGAAGGTGAGTTCGGAGTGCCATTGGGTGAACATCGTGTACCAAAGGTGAAAAATACGTTTTGTTGTTCAATATTTCACCCTTTTTGGTGACAATTGTCACTGCCACTAAAATGCACTTTTTTCTCTAAACGAACATGGGGATGCTTAAAGGAACCGGATGCGTGCGCAATGGCAACTAGTTTCACCTTTGGTGTGAAGTGCCAGTTTTCACCCTGTCTTTCTGCACCTTTTTTACCCCTTTGGTCACCCACTTAAAATGACAAATGGCACCTATTTTGGGGTGAAACTTGAAATTAGCTATGGAACCAGTTAGCACATCGCTGAATGGTTCCTTTCTTCATGGTACCGTCACCTTGCAAGGTGCCCGTGTTCACTTTCGAGATTGCACATAAATTGTCACCATTTGCGTTGACAGATGGCACCTTAGCTGGCTCCCTAATTAAGGTGAGTTCACACCAGTGATGGTACCAATTGGCCACAACTTGTTTTGGTGCCTAATCTTCCGGATTTAGTCACCTTGGAAGGTGCCATTGTTCACCGTCACGAACTTATATAATTTGTCACCATTTTGGTAGAAAAAAGTCACCTCAACTGGCTCCACTATAATAGTTAAGGTGCCGATTGAGACCAGTGGTGGTACCAATTAAACCCCACGTGTTTTGGTATCTAATTTTCTTAGCTTTCTCACCTTGAAAGGTGCGAGTGTTCACCATCACTCATTTACAAAAATTGTCACCCTTTTGGTAGACAAACGGCACCTGAATTGGCTCCATTATTGAGGTGCTGGTTGAGAACAGTGGTGGTACCAATTGACCCCCACGTATTTTGGTGTGTAATTTTCTTATCTATTTCACCTCGATAAGGTGCCAGCGGTTACCGTCACTCACTTACGTACATTATCACCATTTTCGTAGATAAACGGCACCAGAACTAATTGATATTAAATGATCAATTGGTAAAAATTGTCCTAGGCCTGGGTGTCAACCATTCAGTAGAATGGATCCCCAAACAAGCAGACGTTTCTGTTATTTCGCTGGCTGAAACCGTATTCGTTTCGCTCTAGCCTAGCACCTTTGGGTGAAAAAAAAGTTAGTGCCTATAGGGACGAGTGGGTGAAAATAGGGTGAAATTCATGACGTGCAAAAATATTCATTAGGAAGTCAGCTGGCACCTTAGGGTGAAAAAACGTTTCACCTTAGGGTGAAATTAAAATCCAGTCACGGGGTCCAAACTTATTCATTTAAGTGCCAATTGGCACCTGAAGAGTGAAATGTGTTATAAATTGTAGGAGGACAACAGTCACCCTGAACATGAATATGAGTACTTTAGACATGGGTGCATAATTTTTCACCCTGCATTAGGGGTGACAAAAGGCACTGTTGGGGTTCCATATACGGGACAAGAAAATTCACCCCTAAAGGTGCCATATGGCACCTTTCATTTTTACAGTGCATGGATTTTGACAAATTTCGAAGTCGCTCGAAAGATCTTTGATTTTGTAAAATTTCATACTTCTTAGTCCCTGTAATACCTTGGATTTTGTCTCAATTCGCCCTCAGTTAGTGGATCTAGGCGTCGCTTGGATGAACATCCACTTGACAAGTTTTTAAAAAGAAATCACCAAATTTAAACATTTCCTCTTTCCCCCCTTTTTTTTTCCTGCAGGATCGGTGTCAGTGGCCCAGGCACTACCGTTTTCCTGACCATTATAGGTCAAATTCTTATTTAATTTAAATTACGGACTTCTAGGCTCCAGAAGTTGTGTTGGACAATAGCCTTTGAAACGTCCCGTATCTTGGGGAGATGCCAGTGGCCATTTGGCGTGTTCCAAGCAGCATTTTCCCTATCTATCTTTCAGCTCTCCTTAGAAACTCTACCCCACCAGCAAGGTACTTGCAGGAGTTCTGGCGGCTCAGTACATCAGACAAAGGTGGCTTTTCACTGACGGGTCGAAGTCATGTGCATGTGCAATTGTACCTTTGGCAATATGCTGGCAGTAGCTAGGAATTCAGCATGCAGTGTGACTGTGACTGCGACATTATGCATTCTAGTCCTGCTTGTCCCATGGTCTTGCAGACAAGGCTTGCGGTGAAAAACACGGGGTGAGTAAGGGTGATTTCCATGATAGGCGCCAGCAGTCCTGTCGGGAAGATGGCGTTTGAAATAATGTCCCACGTCTTGAGGCATGGGGAGATTCCAGTGACCTCTAGGCATGTTCCAAGTGGAATTTTTACATTCCTTCTGGCAGCCAACCCAAAAAATTCCACCCGCCAGCAAGTTACGTGCAGGAGTTCCCGTGTGTCTGTGTTGTCAGTATGTCAGATATACAGGTGGCTTTTCAGTGCAGGGTCAAAGTCAGACATTGGTATGGTACGTGCATGAGTGCGGCTCTTTCCCATCGCCACCATCAGGTTCCTCAATGATTTCGGCAGAACTACTAACAGTCGGTGGTGTTGGCCCAACTGCATGTTGGTCACAACCACCTCACACATTGTTTGAGTTTTGAGGGGAGATATTCCTCCTGAATGTCATTGGTACCACCAGACACTTAAGGTCACGATGTGCTATTTGACTGTCACCACCTCGATGGTGTTCATCACCGTTTCCATCTTTGACGGGACTTTGTGTGTCACTTTGGCGGTGAATCTGTCCTTCTGCCCGGAAGTTTTAAATTTTTGCAGTAGATACAGATCCTCAATACGATCTAGATTTGGTATTAGTCGGGTGGGGGATAGAGGCGCATCAACAACTAGGTCATTAGCGCCAACGTCAGTCACAGTGCAGTGGTCCGGGTTGCCACTGTGCCACATATTAGAGATGTTAAACAAACCCAATCTTACCATACGTTTTAGATTTGTCTAACATCTCTGTAATGTATGGCACAATGGCAACCCGGACAACTGCACTGTGACTGAGATAGCGCTAATGCCCTAGCTGTCGACGTGCCATAAAGCCTCAATCCCCCCATGAATGCCAAAAATACAAAGGTTAGAAGACAACCTTCGTTTCTCTGACCGATATACGAATAATAATAGTTTCATCACAAACGGAGGGAGGGGGGGGTGTGGAGGCGATTGAGACTTTATGGAACGTTGACAGCTAGGGGATTAGCGCTGACCTCAGTCACAGTGCAGAGATCCTGGTTGCCACTGTGCCACACATTATAGAGATGTGAAACAATCCCAAACTTAAATCACATACGATGTACCTCCTGCAAAATGGAAATGGTAAAACTCAACTAGCACACGACGGACCGTAAGTGGCCGATGACACCAACGACATTCAGGAGGGATGTCTTTTCCCTCAAGAGGAAGCAATGTGTTAGGTAGGTGTGATCAATACGAAATGGGGCCAACAGCATCTCTACTATACGACTGTGGTGGCAAGCAGAGTGCCAAGCTACAACAGTGTTTCCAATGGCCCGCAACTTACTGTCGGCTTGTCGGTTCCTCAAAGCTTCACAAGCAGCATGCAATTTCAGACGCAGAAACTGAAAGGTGTCCAAATGAACAAGTCCTAGATCCCTTTCGACAGGACCAGAAAGGTCCAATTTTGTATAAGCATCAACGTGCTCCTTCCAAGCAATCTAGACATGTCCTGGGATCCAGCAGAACAACAAAGTCTACCACTGACCAGGCAAGTGGAATAGTGGAGTCACTGTGCCAAGAGGTTTCAAGAGTTGTATGACACCTACAACTGCAGAGCACTCGTTGAATCATTAAAGATCATAAAAATGTGTGCCCTACAGGTCAAGGACCCATTCACACAGCTATCCAGGTGCCAGAACCTCTCCCAAAAACACAAGAGTGGCCCTATGGAAGGATATGGGAAAGAGACACTCCCGCATGAACATGCCATGCCAATGTCTGACATCGTAATATCTCTGTGAAAAGCAATATCCAGCATAGCCACCCATAACACAACTGCTGAAACTCCAGTAAGTACTTTGCTGACAAAGCAGAGTGTTTTGGGGATTTGCTATATCGTTTGATCTAGCAAAGCCTTACGATACCAGGAATTCTCCTTGGTTATAGCATTCATGGTAGATTGCCTCTTTTTGTGAAAGCCGTTTTCTCTATAAGCGAGTTTTTACTTTGCAGGTTGGAACAATAGTCTCTTCGGCTTACCTGTTAACGACATGAGAAATCTTAAGGAAACATACGAAGAATACATTGCTTGCGTTGTTTATAAATATGCCAAAACCAAAAAAGGAGGACGCTTTCACATGCCTTGGACTGGAAACTAAAATCACTACTGATCCATAAGAAATTGATAATGGGTAGGACTTTGAACAGGAAAATGAGTCCCCAGATGTTAATTACGAATTCTTTCACATCCAGTGCAAAAATGCTGATAAGGTTCCGATCGATGAAATGGATATTTACAATACACTCAATATCCATTAGGGCTAAATCTCAGGCCCTGATGGCACGCACCCTCCTATTCTGAAAAATGTGTTACTTCTACTCTAAGTCACTTAAAAATTGTTCAATCTGTGATTGACTCTGGTATTTTTCTTTCTGAGTGCAAATGTCTCGACATCATCGCTGTTCATACGAAAGGTTCCCAAATTGATGTTAATAATTTTAGGCCCATCAGTCTAATTCCAGTTGTAGCAAAAGTATGTGCAAGAATTATTTTACATAGTTTACAGAGTGACCAATTGCACCAAAACAAAAATCCACACCAACACGGATTTACCAAAGATAAATCTTGCGTTACTAGAAACTTAATAACTAGAAAATTCCGAGTTTATTTTTTACTGTTTTTATTATTATTATTAAACATCTTTCAATTTTTCGGACAGAGGGAAGGGACAATTCCTCTTTGTCTTCCCCCTCCCCGTAGCTGCTGAGCACCTGAGCAAAGAAAAATAGAAAAGGCGATGCGATACCGTTCCAAGCTAGACCAAGTGGCACGTTATTCCTGGCGTCTGAGTCCCTCTGCCCACCCACTAACATCTTGACCTGACAAATCAAGCATGCTTTAAAAACTCGCTGCAAAACTTCAGGAGGTAATTCTTAACAACATCGAAACCCCTGTCATCCATTAATGTTGTTAAGTCACACAAAAAAGTTGTTTTCAAAATTTTTGCCTTAAGAAAAAAACGCGAGTGGGTCGTCAGAAGAGATTACTCGCCGTGAGAGAGGGCGACGCTTAATGGCTACCTACGCAGACACTTCATTTCCAGTAAACCACTTAAAATTTGCTTTCTTGTATAAACCACTTATGTCAGGAAAAATCTAGCCATCTGAGGTCGTGAATTTGCGAGCGCTGCGTTGCTGCACTTAAAACGTCCAATTAATTATGTTTTTTTAGTTTAAAAGCCTTTGTTCAGCGTAATCGTTTGCTTTATTCACTCCCTGATGAGCTGAATTGTTAAAATTTTTATATGCTCAGTGTGTAGTTGATACTAATAAAATACAATATAAATGGAACACTTAATTTGTCAAGTCAGTACCAAATTTTTGTGGTTAAAAATTGTTATTATCATTATTATTATTATTAAATATTAACAGTCAACACTTTGCTATTAAATTCGTACGTCAGGTGAACTTATTTAACGGATACAAATTAATGCCTCCTGCTTACCCCCTCCCCCTTCCCGTTTCTTCCACTATCGCAATAAATTCCCACATCCTCTACCGGATGGCAGAAGTTTTGCTGCTAATAACTTGATGGACACGTAAATGGAACCATCGATGGCGAATCCGTCTTACATATTGGTTGTAATAATCTTTTGGTCGAAAACACGCTTATAGATACAAGCTAGTGTGTCGCCCGCCAAGATTCAACGATAACATCGAGAACGTATCCGTCATACCCAGATAAAATATGTATAAGCATGGCAAATACTTGTGTCATACACAGCTAAGCAGTTTGGCTGTTTTCAGGCAGCTGAGGATAAATAACAAGGCGACAGAAAAGAGTGAAATTTCGTTGATCAGGAGACAGTGGTCGCCTGACACCATAAAAGTCACTGTTAGTGACACATCTTAACGTTTTTTTCTTGAAAAAAGTATGTGAAGAATGTTGATATTTGCCTAATTATTAGCTAACACTAGTTTCACGAAAATAAGTTTTACCATGCGATAAATAAAGCTGAAATTTTACAGATTGCTGTAGTTTAACCGTGGAATGTACCTTTTGCTGGTTTGGGGGAACCTAGAGGAAGAGTGAAATCTGTTACCAACCGGCCTCGGTACTATTTTAAGGGCGGACTTTTCAGAATTTCGCTTGCCTGCTTCATTACATTAATAAATTAACGAATAATATACAGATAGATAGATCTAATGAGCCAGCACAAGCGGATAAATGAACAATATATATTTGGGTTAGTTACACCGTGAACACGAAAACCTGAGTACGTAGTACGCAACAACATCCCAAGTGAAGAATTGTTGCTTTTTCCCACTGCTAAATTTGGCGAGTTCGGTGAATTTATCGACAAAGGCTAATACACACATACCCCAATACGAAAATAAAAACGCAATGTAAACGCCAGTTACTTTGTTACAGCTTGCAGGTAAAAACGCAATAGTTTGATAGTTAAGGTTAAATTTAAGTGAACCAAAGTCAAAACAACAAAGGAATACGAATAAGCTTTCTTGTAAGGTCTCAGATACCACAGTAACTGGATAAGCTTTTCGTAATTATTAAGAAAATAAAATGGGTTTTATTATTTTGGACCAAAACAATGTGATATCTCCCCGAAACAAACTTGTTAAGGATTACCGCCATGTTTTTCGGCCTTTTGAAGTCATAATATCATACGCCAAGTTCTTTTGCCAAGTTAATCCCATCGACTAAGACTTCAATCGGTAAATGAAATTAATGATTGAAAATTGCGCAGTAAGTAATATTCATGTAATTCATTTAATCTTCGAACAATCTCGGTGGGATTATCTTGGCGAAAGGGTTTGGCGTTTGATATCACGACATCAAACGGCCGAAAAACTTGGCAGGAATCTTTAACAAGTTTTGTTTTGGGGAGAAAGGATAATTACTCAAGCGGGTGCGTGACTTGGGAATTGTATTGGACGAAAATTTTTCCTTTGTCGAACATGTTTCTATCGTGGCACACCGGCTGGAAACACCGGTTCTCGTCAGATCCCCGCAGTTAAGCAGCATTGGGCTGGATTGATACCTGGGTGGGTGACCGCCTGGGAATCTGGCTGTTGCAGACATTGGGCCTTAGGGCTTCGGGCAGATGACCTGGAGTGGTTAACGCTCGTTAAACCCTTTAACCCTTTTTTATCGTCTAGGGATGCAACGGTTTTGATTCATTTTTAAGGCTCTTGTTAAGACCTATCTTTGAATTTAGGATCCCATTTTGGAAATCCTTGTTTTTTAAAGACTCAAAAATAATTAAAAGCGTGCAAAGAAACTTAAATAAAAAAAAAGTAAAAAATTTCACACATTTCAGCTATAAGGAAAGGTTAAGTAAACTTAATTTGTTTTGTTTAAAATGGAGAAGACAAAGGGGGTGGGGGGGGGTGGAGTGGCCCAATTCACTAACACTTTTTTTGCACTAAAATGGCACGGGCTTAACACAAGAGGGTCAACGCTCAAACTGCGGGTGGGGAATTGCACTATAATGTGCGGAACTATTTCTCCTATCGTTAGATTAAGTTTTGGAATAACTTACCTGAACTTAAACGAAGCAAGCAGTCTGCATTAAAGACTGTCCCTGTGAGGAAACACAATACACTAGTCCAAGAAAGAAAGAAAAGACAACTGCCCCGACTGGGACTCGAACCCAGGACTTCCCGTTTACTAGTCGGGTGCTCTAACCACTGCGCTACCGAGGCAGATGGGTTCGAGTCCCGGTCCCGAAGTCCCGAAGTCCTGGGTTCGAGTCCCAGTCGGGGCAGTTGTCTTTTCTTTCTTTCTTGGACTAGTGTATTGTGTTTCCTCACAGGGACAGTCTTTAATGCAGACTGCTTGCTTCGTTTACCCTTTACCTTGTGATTTTCTTTATTTATTTACATGAACTTGTTGTTAATACCCCTACCCTACTTTCCTTCAAGATGAGGCTTGAGTTACAAGCAAAGTACCTAATGCCTTGATTTGGGCAAGTACCTTGATCCTGACATTTAAGATTGTCGACGGCTTACTCCCACAAGATCTGCCGCTGTTTTATTAATTCAGTACCAACATTCGTACCAGAGGCAATTGCTTCAAGCTCGTGACCCTCAAATTTAAACTTAATTGCAGAAAGTCTTTCTTTTCCCTTAAGGTGGTGCCAGTGTGGAATTCACGTAGCGACCGCATTGTCACGGCTTCCTCGGTGAACATGTTTAAGAGACTAGTTAATGACTTCAGCCTTAAGGCCTTTCTTTTGCGACTAGAACATTGTCCCTGATTCTTTTTTCTTCTGAAATTTGTAACTAGGGTGCCCTCACATTTTTACTTTTGTTGTTTTAAGTATGTTTTCATTCATCTTTGTATGCGGTAGGGAGTTAGTGGTATCAATTTAGTATCCTTCCCCATCGCATTGCTGCTTATATGTAGCAATAACGTTTATTATTATTATATTAAAGTATGATTATGATTAACTTTACTATTGATTGTGTAAAAATCCATGGGGCGTTACGAATTGGACTACTCTCTGTAATTATTTGTGTGTATGGATTGCGCATAACGACCTCATTGTTTGTTTTACTCCTTCCTCTTCCTGGATCATGAATACCGTCACATTCTATTTAGGAAACTGGCGACTAATTAGTATTTAGGAATAAACAAATAAATGTTTTTAAGAGACTGGAGCTGCTCCGACGCCAAGCCGATATCAGGATCAGACAAAAACAATCGGAAGTGTAGGTATACCGACCGTATTACCCATCGATGCCTAATTTAAATCCACCGTCGTTTTCATCTTTAACAATAGAACCATTTTTCATATTGCGGTTATTTGTTTTTATATGGATGGTCCAATTTCCGGATTTGGTGTATGAATGTATGAGATTACATCCCTTCATTTATATGTGGAATTGAAAAGTCAGTGATGTATGTTTTCCGAAATGGCTTTTGTTTGTTGCTGGTACAAACGGTAAAGAATCGATACTCAGATCGAATGCAGATTATAGATCAGATCTCTGCAGGAAGACGAAAGCAACAATGTCGCAATTTCGACGGGGAAAATCGATTTCAGGGATACATAGTTTGTTTTGTGGTGTTTCTGTTTGGGGGAAGTCGAAAACATTTTCCTTAATTTCATTTCATTCTCTTGAAACGTCGCGAAACATTAAAAAAAAAAGAACTTTACAAGGACATAAATTATGTAAAACTAAATCTGTAGGTTGGTCTGCTTTCAGATGATGTTGCAGCTCATCTGACGTTCCAGATTAGTCGGGGAACGGACCAAAATCTGGTGAAACCATGTTTATGCAGGGTGCGCAACACACGTATGTTAGGCTTAATCTGTCCAGTGGAGTAACTACTGTGCTTCTGGGTTTGCTAAAGTCAATGGGCCCGATGGCGTAAAAGGCCCCAACCCTCCACCCATCTAAAAAAAAATATTACAATGCTAGAGTACACTAAAACAATGCTTTCGAAAAAGCAATGAATTCTCCCTGTGGTGTGTAGCCTCCGACTCTTTGCTGGTTCTGGGCCCATACTTTCATTCATGTGATGCCCGGGGTCTGGGCTGGGATCATGATTTTTATGAGATATTTTCAGTCTTCTAGCTGGCCACGTTTTTATGCTTCCGTGCTGAGGTAAAACTCAGGTCCGACATGCACACGTCCAGTTGCGTAATTAGAAACTAGCTAGTATATTAAGTAGTAGTCTTGACTCTCCTGAGCTTAAACTTAGGGGAAGGGAGATGTAACAAGCTGTAACATGAAACGCAAGGCACACCACAAAAGTGCACCACTTTGTGCTGTACCTTGCAGTTATGTAGGCGACTTGGCACCCAACCAACGTCTGCTAAAACCATTAAAGGCCGAGCGTGTGTTTGCTATGCACGGAGGAAGTCCACCTGTTCAAACCAGTTGAATCCGCTTTATGTGCACGGCATGTTTCTGATTGCATAATTGTTTGCAGGAGCCTTTGTTCCAGCGCGTATAAAAGGAGCATTGGTAGGGGGGATCCTGACTTGGTGTTGGGAGTTCGGCCTGGCAAGTCGAATTCTGAAGCTGACTAGTGCTAATACAACTAACATTATCACCAGACCAGTGCCTAATATCTAAGCGATCGCTACGTTGTCCCCAACCAATGTGGTAAGACAGACTGAGAATTGAGGCTGAAAACATAAATCTTGACTGTTTGTCTGACTGGGCGTTACTGGATTGAGGCTTTATGGTGGATCGACAGCTAGGTCATTAGTGCCAACCTCAGTCACAGTGTAGTGGGCCGGGTCGCCACTGTGCCACGCATTAGAGACGTTAAGCAAACCGCCAAATCTGCATCTTATCAATTATATGTACCTCGTGCAAAAATGTAAAAATCTCGGACAGGAGGACAGATTCAGCACCCAATTGACGCGCTAACTCATGTGGAAGATGGAAACTGTGACGAATACCATCAAGATTAGGTTTTTTTTTGGCGTTGTAAAGCACACCCTCTAGAAACACAAATTTTAAGATCAGTAACCCAGCTGCATGTAACAAGGAGTGTTTGAAAACGCTGCGTGTTTATATGTCGATGGAATGTAGATGTTGCAAACCAAAACGTCTACAGGAGTTATCAACCAATCAGTTATATACAAGTGTTGTAAACCAAAACGTCTTTTGGTGTTGCAAACCAAAACATCTGGAGTTGTAAACCAAAACGTCTGTAAGTGTTGTATTGTAAACCATTACACCTAAAATACGTAGCAAGGCACGGAACGACGTCGCAGATACAATTAAGGGTAAACGTTTTTACTGAACAAAATACGTTAAAGATAATATTATCTAGGTTTAAAACATTTTGGTTTTAGTCCATCTTTGAGTAGATTTTCAATATATTTAAAAAAACAATTCCTAACTTTACGAAACAAATATTTCCGCCAGTAAGTTTTACAGCCAAAATTGCAGCCAAACTGCAGCCACTTTTATAAGAACTGTTGTTAAATAGTCTGTGTGAATCCGAAAATCCAGAGCGGTAGACATGTTGGTGAGCCTCGACAGAAACCACTAATATGGCTGTTAGATTAAAGCTCAGTAACTCTGTCCAAAATTTGTTATTGGTGCGCACTTAACCATGAAAATAAATAATTGATTGCCTGGCCCTTAATTCATTTAAAATTATCCTTACGGTAAGGAGAAATTAATAAAAAGCACCCATGCAATCCGAACACTGCAACACCTACAAGGAGCATGATAGAGGCGTAGCAAAGTGCATTTGGTTGGAGGGGTGGATTCAGACATGTAAAATTTGTCGACTCATCCACAACAGCGAAAATCACAAACTAGAAAATAACGTAGTTCAGTCAGCCAACTTTCCGCACTTATGTTTCATTCAAGGGGCGTGACCCGGATTCGAACTGTGAACCAGTCCATCATTAGACAACCGCCTTTACCGAAATGACTAGTGATAAACACTGAACCAGTTGGATACGTTTTTTTTTTAAATACAAGCAAACAGTGTGTTCATCGTATGAATCTCGACAAGAGATGGGTGTAAGGAATATTTTATAGAACAATTTTAACACACGTATATTTTCGTTAAAGAACAAGACACGTTTCTTTCAACTGATGGTAACTATCGGTGTGGAGAACTACCTAATTAATTTGGCTACACCACTAATCTTGGCTACAGGAAATCATCTGCAGACAGTCCCAATAGGTAAAGGAAAGCGCATTTTTTGGGGGGAGAGGGTTCATACTATTTTTGGATTTTAGGTGGTGGGGGGGTCAAGACATTATCCAGGATCGAAGGGGAGCCCCCTCCCCTGGGGCCCCCCTTGTCCCCCCCCCCCCAGGCCATAAAGAATGACCAGTCACTTATTACGGCCATTTTCAACTTAGCAGCGCACTTTGAAAAAATCTTTACTTTGTTTTCAAATGCTTCGATTAAGCGGCGGAAGAATAATTTTAAGTTCACGTTCATGAAAGCTGCTTTATTTGCAGCAATTTCGGTATAAATGTGTAGCTGTGATTGGGCTACGGCCTCGATATTTTAATTTGGCGTACAGTATAAATAATTCTCTCTTTGTGACGGGAGGAAGGAAACCTTCCTTTTGCAGACCAAATAAACAATCGTAAATCCTTAAAATAATTTTTTTTTCCAAAAACAAAGTCAGCAGATTTTTTTAATGCCAACACTTTTTAACTTTTGTCTTCCTTGCATTTAAAAAGAAAAAACCGTATTCAATACCTACTTGCTCGGTCAGCACGCGCGTCCGCAGCCTTTCAAAAAGGGGAGGAGACACCATCGGAAATAAAGGCCAAAAAAAAAAGTCAGACACATTTTTTCCCTTCCTTGAACCAATATTACGATCCCCAGAAAGCCTGCATTGTAATGGATTTCCTTCATAATTTTATCTACCTAAAGGGCAAAAAGGGTCAAACAAGGAGAAAATGGGGAGGGGAGGTGAAGAAGGGTTGCATGTGCCCCAACGTGCGGATGCCCTTGTCGGATGGCTGTTAAACTGAGCTGAGTTGCTTGGATCAGACTTAGGACCTACCTTATTTTTTTTTTCTGATTTGCCTTTTCTTGTAACTATTTCAAAAAGAGTTTTCTTTCACTCGCACCGTGTTTCCTCTCTTTATATTTTTTTCGGTAGGCAGTATCAAAATGATTATTATTCGAAACATCACTTTTTTTCATGGACTACCGGCTTCTAAACAGAGCTGCAATTTTGTAGAGCAATCGATATTGTAAATCAGGCGTTAGTAGTGTCTGGTGCCGACCTTCTGATAACGAATGGACAGTCAGAGGCTGGTGATGGAGGGGAATCTTTGTGTGAAGAAGCACCCTCCATTGTTTTGTACCCTAGATATATTCAAGGTCACCATGACAAAACTAGGACATGTATGTAAAAATAGTGGGAAACATTTACTTTTATTTTGAAAAATTGTACAGATAAAGTCAGATAAAAGTTGAAAATATTGTTAATTGTTAGCATTATAATTGGACTTAGTCAACGGCAGCTTTGGATTTGCTGGCTTTTGCTGGCTTGATCAAAGTTGGGTAAGGCTAGCCGACGACCCCC
The DNA here is from genome assembly GCA_023313725.1 of Lithobius niger. Lineage (NCBI taxonomy): Eukaryota > Metazoa > Arthropoda > Chilopoda > Lithobiomorpha > Lithobiidae > Lithobius > Lithobius niger. Next base: position 26,256 of record JAHWFP010250901.1, read on the forward strand.
CCCCCCTTTGCGTCGGTTCTGAAGGTGCGCTTGAAACTACCATTTCTAACAAAATCTGTTATCGTGAAATTTTTTTTCCTTGCGGGCTGTCTGGACAATGATCAGATTCATGCGTCACGATCCTAATTGCCATGTGGGCTGGATGGGTTACCTAGTGGCTCCAAATTCCTTCCGCGACTTAGCAAAGTGTCCAAAAACACATCGTCTACTAGGTGTTGTAAAATGCAACGTGCTGTGACTACAACACGTTGAAAAAAAAAGATAAAATTCACATCGTCTATTTTTGCAGTTTAGCATTTGAACCAAAACTACTGACATTATGGTGGCGTTGTGCAGAACGCACGATAGTCTTGACAGAAAAAAATTCCCAAGACGAAGAAGAAGAAGACAGCCTTTTTTCCTTGTTGCGTTTTACACACAAAAATTGATATGAAGCCTTTGTAAAATCAGCTCCAAATAAGTTTTATTTTAATTTGCGGTGAAGACTTCCCAATTAGATGCTTGGGATAGGTCTGGGAATGTTTGCGATGCACAGAAACAACGTCAGTATCTCAAAATCAGATTCAGTTGTTCTGTAGAAAATGTAAACTCAAGTCCTGACCTTAATTTGAAACTCTTGTTCCAATTTAAAGACAAGATTCTTGAATTGAGAAATTAGAGCGAACATCCGCCCAATTTGCCTTTTCGGTTGAGGAAGTGTGGAATCCGTTTCTCGCTCTGGTGTTGGTGATAAAATGTTCGTCAGTCTTACTTGTCGCAAACCACATGTTCATTTCTCTGTTTAAGAAGTGTCTGTCTGACTACTCCTTTCATTTTTTATACCGGTTCGATTCGGGTTAAGACATTCACGCGCTGAATCAGAGGATAATAGTGGTCATGGCCAGAATTTCGTTATGCTTCTCAAAGGCATGGTAAAATAATAAAAATGAGAAGGTTCATTTACATAAGCATTCGTTTACATTAGATCACGTAAGGCTGAAAGGAATAAAATATCTAACATAATAGTTTGCTAGGGAAGAAACAGAGCAGCAGTTGGAGCAGGAGTAATGCGAGTAATGTATGTTTATTGGAGCTGTAGCCTTAGGCTATGCGCCCACCCTAGTAAATACAATACACTAAATATAATGAACTAAACACAAAACATGAAGAGCCCAATGCATCTATGCGAAATAACATCCGAACCCCCAACCGTACTTCACTGTCTCCTAACAGCCGATGTGGCACCCGCTGTGGCACCACAAAAGAAGATGACAATGAGGGTCGGGCAATGCCTTCCAAATCGGATGACTATAATACCATAGAAAGCCGTATTTTTTCGTAGATGCAGGCTTTTAGAGCCAAGTCGAATTGTTTCTAAGTTGGTTGAGTAACAATCACTGCATGCGCGATCGTTGTTGCGGACTTATCGCTGGGTGTAACAAGGTGGGGGGGGGGGAAGGAAGGATGAGACTGTAATTCAAGACCCACCAAAAAGGAGCCATAGTACTTAGAAACCAATGGGCTTCATTGTTGCGGGGTTATCGCTTGGGATAACACTGTATTGCGGAGAGGGGACGATGCATTAGTAAAACCCACAAAAGAAAAGACTTTACAAGATCCACACAAATAGAGCCATGTAACTCTAGAAATCAATGGGGTTCAAAGAATGTCATCAACGTGTTCAGTCATGGCTAATTGTATGGCTCACAAACTAGGGAAATAGTAGAAAAACAGCTCCAGCACAAAGAATGTCGATTTCAAAGGTGTATTGACAAAGTATTATTTCTGTTAAAAACTGAATACAGATGCAGTATTTGGAAAAGAAACGTCGTTTTTAGACAAGTATTTACAAAGTCAAATATCTGGTATACAATTTTTGTCAGACCAATAAAGAGAATTTATGGAGATTCTGTGCGTATGAGGGGAAACATTTGCGTTCGTCTCTCATTTTGTAATGCTGCGTAGTTAATGGAGCCCGTAGTTCTCCAGGCGTTTGTGACCGGCTTCCACTAGTAATACAATAAAATAACACTTTTAACTGTTAAGTCTCATGACTCGTTTCTCCTGAATTCGACAATTTGTTCCCACCACGCCTCTCTTCCATTCCAACCCATTCACATTCAACTTGTATCTGCACGTAAATTTCTCACAGCTATGTAGGTAATAACATTACAAGTACGTTATAATGCTCATTTCACCCTTAAAAGCAAATACTCTGCCCTGACCCCTTAAAAACCAACTTCCCTACAAGACAGTTAGTTGGTCTCAGGCTCGTCTCGAGGTCAAACAGCGTCCATTTAGCTTGGAGGCGGTGACCCTCATCAATAGGCTATTGTAGTTCACTTTTTTGGGGGAGGGGGGGGGGGCCCCCCAGAAACGCCTCGCAAAGCTCACACTGCACGCTGGACTTATTTCTTTGCAAATTCTAGGGATAACATGCATCAAAACAATATGACTCCAAATTATCAATTTAGATACATCCAACAAACGGTTAAAACGTTTATTTATAGTTAGATATTTTTGGCACATGGCGCTTTCAATGACGACTAAGGGGTTGGGTCGCAATAAGACGTACCTTAATGTCAAGCTGGTTCGGAGTTTTCAATCTCGTCTCGGTCGGCAAGTTCTCTGCAAGTCTTGCGTACTCTGGACTCCTCGAATCATTGAAATTAATCATTGAAATTCAAATGAAAGCGGAAAATATTAAACAAGACATCACATTTTAATCACGAAAGGATTAGAAAATTATCTGAAAACTAAATAGTGGAAAATTCAAGAACCAGATGCATAAATTATATGTCATAAAAAATACAAAATATATGTTGAGCATGGGCATAGACAACATATTAAATGGAAACTAATTTTTTTTTTATTTTCATTGCAAAGAAAAATTAATTACGATGGATGAGAAAATGGGGCATGAGAAACAATATTGTGATCTACTCACGTTTAAGTATCGTGAAAATAACTTCAAATAATAATTAGTCGTTATTTAATGATAAAAATTAGGAATATGTAATGAATAATAAAGTATGTAAGGTATTAAACCTATACATTACATCTTAAGTTTTTGACTAGTTTCATGTTAAAACGATGATTGACTAATAATAATAATGTTGGAAATACCAAATGAAGAGTCTTTACGAAACGAGAGGGCCAAGGAGGCAGTTGCATCAGTCGTATGTTAAGATATATTTGTTCTGTAAGGACAAGTTACGGAAGGCAGAATTCAGATACCTTAAAGAGGCTCAGATCAACTCCTGATGCAGTCGTCGGAACAAGCCCATTATAAGAGCCGATATTACCATTACAGGTTGAGAGTTCCAAGGATTCATGGCCCTCACTACAGTGAAGGATCGGCGAATCTCTAAATGGCCAGCTTGAAACAACTGCTTCTAGAATGTGTGTTCGTCGATAGGTTGTTACAAAAAGGCAGGTCAACTGAAAGAAAACCCGTAACTATTTAAAAGGTCAACATTAGATCTGCCTTTAGGGGGGGGGGGGTGAGATGAGGCTTAATGGCGCGTTGACAGCTTGGTCATTAGCGCACTTGACTCGGTGTAGCCCCGTCGCCTCGGTGTAGGCCTCCTGTCCGGTGTTTTTCAATTTTTGCAGGAGGTACAGATGTATGACAAGATTTAGATTAGGGATTTGAATAATATCTCTGTAATGTGTGGTGCAGTGGCAACCCAGACCACTGCACTGTGACTGAGGTTGGCGC
>JAHWFP010250903.1:0-48730 GCA_023313725.1 Lithobius niger
GAGTTAGTCACTTTCCATATTTTTACTTTTCTTTCTTTAATCTGCTAGTAACTGTGTTGTTGTTTTGAGGTATTCACGAGGCCGAACCGATTTTTTTTTTACAGTTTGGTAAAGATTCGACTCAGCGAATTGCGACATCACACTATGTGTTTATTGCACTTGATTGCTTATTCTGTAGGAAACTCTTAAGAGGAGCATAGTTATTCTTGTCCACTTTTATTACACTTAAGCTTATTACCAGATTTTGTTTGCATCTTTGAGAAACCGATATTGCAAACCGATTAACCGATTGGAATCAAACTTGCTAATGGTATGTGTGTGCAGCTTTACGTCAGGAAGGGAACATGGAACACATAACGTAGCTTCCTATGCTAATCAGCAAAGATCTCTCTTAAAACTTTTCGTTTGGGCTTACGTTTTGTTTACAGGATTTCTAATACAGTATTTTTTTTTAATTAATTTCTTTGAGCCTTAAGTAGGCCGAAACAACTTAATGTTTGTATGGCTGAATGAACGTTTAATTGAATTTTGAAACGTGAGTTTTCTTCACAATTCTGATTTTAAACTATTTTCTATGAAGTTTTGGTTTATCTTATTTTGTCTACGCACTAACTGCGGCAACGTTAACTGTGAAAGAAAAGTGTCCCATAGTAGATTAATACTAGATAAAATAATCGAAAGCTTTTTGATTCCCTAAACCGTTTTATGTAGCATCTGCCGACCGGCAGTCATGATTCTTTATATAAATAACTAATTATCCAAGAGGCAGACATATTAATTCAATTTGCTTTACGTTTTGCAGCGATTCATTGCGGTGCAATTTTCCTCAATAAACCTTGTTATTTATTCATTTCTCGCATATAGAATAGAGCAAAGGGATCAACGTCAGTAGTGAAGCATAGACTAACACCGATACTCTACAAATTCCCAAATGAATACCTGGTTAACGACATTGAAAGTTTAATTTAACGTCTCCGTTAATAATATAACCCATTCAACCTTGATGTTCGCCTGTGTAAAGAGGGAATGTCTTCCAAAATGGAGAAATGAGGAGGTTCAAGGAAAGTAGGCTTAACTAAAACTGCTAGATAGAGCGTCGCTGCAAGCATATGGTGTCAAACAGTGAAACAATTGCAATTAGTAATTTTAGGCCGTTTTACTTTTGCTCATAACACTGTCACTCATTCATGCTTGTGGTTGAGGAATTGTCGTTATTTACAGCTGACCGAAGGGGGAGTAGATTGAAGGAATTGAAAATGGTAGCTCTCTATTTTTGTGCGCCTTCTCTCCAAGAGCTTGAACTAAATCTTGCCTCGTCTACTCAAGGTTTAAAAATAAAGGGACAAGAATAACTTTACAGACGTGTTCTTTACATCTCCTTCATATTAAGGAGTTATTGCAGTACGATAACTTTTGATTTGAAAGAAGAATATTGGGAGAATTAAGACAGCTTCAAGATAACCATGCCTCAAGTTACACCAACACTTGCAAGATGAATACCCCATACCAGGGACCCCGTACCCCGGAATACCCCATACCAGAGACCATGGACATTTATTAAGAAACCCTATTATTATAGAACTACCACAGTTAGTATCAGGCTATCTCAGCATTTTTTAGAAGTTTGACTGCTAAAAGGGCAATATTTTAAGCCTAGAAATTGACTTTTCCTTTTAGTTTGGTCAGTATTTTTCCCTGACGCACCTATCCCCTTATTGATGACACCCTCCCTCACAAGAGCTCGAAAAATCCCAGCCCTCCTAGAAACAACGAGAAATTGTACACTAAAAATAGGTATTTCAAGAAGAATTATATAATTCCCATTCACCAATGAAGACTAAGCTTGTATAGGTGAATTTGAGAAACTTAAGAATTTACAACTTACAAATAGTAGACGCTTAATGGTAAATTATTTAAAGGTAGACTTTTAATGGTGGATAGAGTTTTATGGACAACCATATGCAGCAAGATGGCTTTTTAAGAAGGTTTACTAACTATGGCATTAACTAGCAATAGAATTTCTTCTTGCGACCGATAGTTTACGGTTTTGTCATTGGAAATCGAAGATACCCAGTTTTGATAATTCCTTTAAGTCATCGGTACTTACAACTACTGGTATTTTACCATCAACTTACGAGTTCTGGCTTCCAGATTAAGCGGCATTAACCTCTTCATTGGACTCCTTCTTTTGAAACCTATGTTTCGGGTGCACGAGTTAATCCCACAACCTCTTGCAGCAGTTGGGTTCAGCCAAAATTTGGGATTGGTCTGCGACTGCTTGCCGTTTTGGTCTTTGTAACTCAGACTAGTTGCTGCTCGGCTTCCTTCAGCAAGCGACTTAGGTTTTGGCAGTGAAGATGGCGGAAAGAAAATAGACACACAAGATGGTTTAGTCTGAGGGGGCAGCTTTGGCACAGTTCCTTTGTTGATGGTGGCAGTACAGACGGTAAGTTTGGGAAGAGCACTAACTGTGCTGGTAACATCACTACATTTTGTCGTAGCAACTCCAGAAGAACAACTTCCTCCTTGGTAGAAATGACGACGAAATGGGTATTGAACAGTCGAGTTTGTGTAAAAGGGAGAGGGAGGCACAATTAGATTCTTACTGGTGGAAGCATTTTCAATACCCAAGTTATCCTTTGAAGTTTGGGATGGCGACAAGTTCAAACAAAATCTTTGCGTATCCTTTGGTTGACTTGTGGACGCCTCAGAAAAAGAACTGCTCGAAGAAGGTACGAAATTATACCCAAATCTCTTTAATGGTGGTGGTTGTAGTGGTGGTGGATAGCACAGAGGAACAGCACTTCCATTGCCTGATGCTGCACTGCTACTGGTTTTAGTGCAAGCTGGCTTACTATAGAAGGATGGCTGGTATGTGTTGTTGGAAGACTTGGCATCAAAAGTGTTGTTGCTGCCAGTTACCATGGTTTTGGGCTGGATTGGTAGATATCTTCGCTTCAACAAATAGCTGTCTTTTTTATCTGAAGACATAGAGGATGCCGCTGTTTCGCTACCTTTGTAACAGAGGGGTGGCAATGAGCATCTGTCCAAAAGTACATCTCCATTGCTCGACAACTTGAAGTTGTGGCGATTAACTTCCGAAAACTTAATGGCACTTCTGGTTTGATAAACAGTCTCTGTCGATGTACCTTGGCGACCATTTTCTTGTGCTACTCGACGAAAACTGTGTTGAGTTGGCATGCAAGCTGGCTGGATATGATAACTCGATGAATTTGAAACTTGATGAACAGGTTCCACTTTATGTTCTTTAAGAGGCGACTCCAAATAAAAACTAGGTAAATTCCTTGACTGAGGAGGTCCCGATTCTGCTTTGGAATAGTTAATTGGGGAATTCAAGGGACAGTTAGAGAATGTTTCAGACTGAGGAAGATTTGAAGAGGACTGTAAAGAAGAGTTTTCCAAACGAGGCATATTGGAAGTACCAGTCCCTGGTTGTTGAGCTGTGTTAGCAGTTCCCATACACTGATTTCCATTGGTATAAGTACAGTTTGGATTGGTACGGCCATCACCTTTAAGGATAGAACTGTATAGCTGACTGTCTTTGTTCACTTGGTAAAACTGGATGTTATCCTGCTTTGAAGAAGTTTTTTCTGAATGTCGGGAATTGTCATCTCGTGTAGATGGTTGCCACACTGGAGGTTGACCGTAAGAGTTAGGCTGAACTTGTGTAATGGTCTGGTCTTTCACATGGTAAACATACGTGAACTGCATTCCTTGAGAATTAGGAGCCCCTAAAACAAACAAAAAAAAAAAACTAATGAATCTAACAAAGTTGTTAAGAACAAGCATTAATTTCTCCTTACACACACAAAAATGCTAAATATGAAATAATAGACGCAAATAAGGTGGAAGAATAGGTTTTTTTTTTGGGTGTTTGATAGCCTTGAAATTCAAATTTGTTTTTTTTTTACACAAAAGCGTATAATTTGTAGAGATGGATCGGTTTCGATAACTGAATCACGATTTTCGGTTTTCATAAAAACTGCCTGCTTAAAAAATAACCGTTTCATCTGTTTTTGGAAGACTCGCGTGCATGAGCGACCAAGTGGATCTCACCCGGCCTTGCTTGTACAGCCTTCATCGCTTTCGCTTGGGGCCAATACTGTATGCACCTTACTCAGCCTTTAGTTAGGCCTAGATAATACCTCTATGGTCGGCTAACACGATGTCTGTACGTACGCTATTTGCTGAGTGAGGATTCCAGTCAGCAATCAAATAAAGACGAAATAATTGGATCAAAACGAAGTGCAGTTTGGATTTTCTTCAGTTAAGTCATGAAGATTTTTTTATTATTATTTTTTCTTTTGAAAAATGCACACAAGTTGCTGTGCTTGAAGATTATTGAAGATACCATTTTAGTGTTTTTGTGTTCCACATAACGGAATATTTTGTTGTTGTTGTTATTTTTAATTGCAAAATGCGCACAAGTAGCTGTGGTTATTGAGTTATTGTTTTAGTTAGCCGTTACGACTTGAAATGCCATATAATAAAGAAAGAAGTTAGCATTGTTTTTCGTTGGCCTAGGCTAATTGTTTTTCGTTTGCTAAATTGGTAAACTTACTCCTATAGGTGGGAAACGTTTTTAAGGTTTCTAAAAAAAAACTGAAACCGAACCGAACCGCCGAAGGTTATGGCAAAAAAAAAAAAAAACTAAAATCGAACTGAAACTTGAAAATCCAAAACGGACCCATCCCTAATATTTTGCACAAAATTTCAATTAATAGATCACTTCTAATTCGCTTGCAAAACAAGAAAATCTTGAGGAATTTTTCTTTGACTGGTTCGGTTGCTACAGGAAACCAACCAAATTAAGTAGGTCAATAAAAGTAAAATCAGACACAGAGAATATACTTAAAGCTTCCTATGACAAACAGAAACAGATAAAGGTAAAGCTGCAGCAATTGAGACTTTACCACAAAAAATGGTTCAATTGTAACCTGGAAACTTTGTCCAGCATTTGATACGGAAGTAATTTCGTTTTAAATAGGATTTTCCAGCTGAAAAGTTGTTTAAAGTATTATACGTATAGTTGTAATGTAGAATCAGAATATTGCCTAAAGATTAATCGTTACCCACTAATTATTCTTTCAGGTTGTAACCATGTCCATGTTTAGGACACATACCGAATATTACAATACACACCTTTCTAGCCGTAGTTTTATTGTTAGGGTTAAAAATGTGCTACCGGCCCGTCCTACCACCTTAAGTGACCGACCTTCTTACTATCCAACTTTGGAAGACAAAATTATCTACGTGGACATAATTATCAGTTACATGACCTGTAACGACTGCAAACGCACAGTAGTTGGGTGTCAAATGATAGGTCTAGACTTACAAGGGCACACAAAAATTGAAGCACTGCCAAGAAATGCATTGGCCAGTACTGTAATTTAAACGTCGCCAGTTTGGGGTAAATGACATCGCTGAGAATTACCCGAAAATTATAAGTTTTCGTGAAGCATTTACAGTAGGGTGGTAACTACGATATTTCCTTAAATTTCTAACTTACTGGCTTCAATATTTGAAAATGCAGTACTTTACAATAATTAGTTGAATTGTTACCAAATGATAAATGTACGAAAATTAAATAATGCCATACGGCAGGGAACATCTTTTGATCAAGATTTCAAACCCCGCCTCTTGAACAGCATTTGCTTTTATATTATAAACACATACTTGGCTTATATACTTACCCGGGACACAGCTCGATTGGGAGGGGGGGGGGGGAGGCTTCAAGAGAGATCAATTTTTTCTTTAATTCGTTGGAGAAAATGGGTTGTGTTGTAACGTAATCGTGTACAGCAAGATCATCTAGCAGACTATTCTAATACTTTAAAAGTGTAAGACGAAAGTTTCATCTGACGACGAGTCATCTTACTACTCTTACCTCAACCCTTGCCCCATTAATAATCGTAATGGACTCATCCAGCTCGTCATCCTCTCCCCACCCTGGTAGACCAAAGACAATCAGCATTCACGGACGGCTTAAGAAGTAGTGAGCGCAGGGATATGCATGGACTTTGGGGACAAGGCATTATTTATATCCCGCCTCCAGGGGAAAGGAGAGGTGAAGCAGAGGAATTGATATTGTGACCTCGAAGTTTTTTATGACACTCCACTCAAAATCCTGAAAAAAAAACCACTCCCCCACCACCACCGCAAAAATAAGCTTTTCTTATGCCTTTTCAGGTGAAGTGTACATCATTTCCTCTGGACTAATTAATAAATAGCAATTCAATACAAATTAATTTGCGGTTGTGTGGACCTAGGCCGCCCATGCACTGAGCGATTTGGCTGCGTGGCCAGTTCGCTGCAGCCAATGAGTACTCTTAGCGTTTATGTACAACCACGCACTAATTATTTTCATTGGCTACAGCAACCTGGCCGCGCTGCCAGGTCGCTCAGCGCGCGGGCGGCATTAAAAGATGCAAAAATGTTCCTGGTATCATTGAATAACCACAAGTTCACAACAGAGGACACAATTTTAATAATTTTCGGCAGTTCGTTTGCTGTCTTGGTCACCTCGAAACACCAATTTTGTGTTTCTCCTTTTAAAATGTGATTGTGGTGCCATACACAACTGGTAAACTTCGTTATCATCATTCATTCTGTTTGTCTTTGTGTTTGTTCTAGGTGACCAAAACAGCAAACGAACTGCCGAAAATTATTAAAATTGTGTCCTCTGTTATGAACTTGTGGGTTTTCAATAATACCAGGAACATTTTTGCATCTTTAAAAAGAACATTTTGCGGCCACCCAGCCAGACCGGCTAAAAATGGTTTCTTTGTGCCTAAAACATACTTAACCTGATAATTTAGCATTACATTCCTCGAATGTGATGTTCCCCTGGAGGTTTCTTCTGCTGTGCAGCTGCCTGCTTGCATACCCCTGCTGCGCGTGCACGTGGCAGTCCTCCCTTATAAAAGCGACAGCGTGCACGCTATCGGCATTCATTTTACTCTCAATCTGTCAGGCGGTGACTCGACAGGGGAGGAAGGGCGGGAGTAGGTTAAGTATGTTTTAGGCACAAAGAAACCATTTTTAGCCGGCCTGGCTGGGGGCCGGCAAAATGTTCTTTCTTTGTTGCCAAAACATCTTAACCTGATAATTTAGCATTATCAGCAGACCTCATCAAAGTTTGGTGGTGGGCACCGTCCTGACGGGCCCCCCGGGATGCAAGCAGACTGTCCCCCAAAAAGTTGTTGGAAACTTCACAATTTGTTCAGAACAGGAGCTGAACCTCGAAGTTTGGTCACTTGCCCTGTACACCCCTCGAAGGTTGGTGTGCTTCCATAGTGAATGGTTAGCTTCCATCGTGGTTGGTTTGCTTCTGCTTCGTTCTGAGTGCTTAAGGGGGATTGTACAGGCTGTGAAAAAGGGTCCCAGCCAGTGTAGTCCGTTTACATTCACGTCATTTGCGTCGGGTTGTGTGAGGTGGATGGAGTGAAGATTTCTCCCGTCAGAAGGCTTTGTCGTGGGTTAATGATGTGGAGATTGTCCTGAATGTTATAAGTTATCATGTGGGTCAATTAACTCTTGTGTGGTTCCATTACGTTAGATTGCGGGTCAGTGAGGAGAAGAAGTTGGTTTCTTCTTCTCGTCTGCTTTTTTTTTTTTTTAAATAAAGAGTTGAACAATGGAAGGGCCCGGGCGGTCGTTATACGACTAGTAGTCAGTCAATTCTACTCGGCGAGCAGGGTAAGTAGAGTTGCGATGGTCTTCGGAAATTCCGAACGAAGCCCTGTGTTAGATTAAGGTCGAGGCGTTGAGTTTTCCTCGGAGCCAAATGGCCGAAGGGATTGGGTGAGAGAACGGCACCGTCTGCCGAAGGGCTGGTCCTGGTTTGTGGTAGATCATGATTGCATCTTTCTGGAGGAGCTCCGAGACTTCGAACGAATGTGCTTGCGTCGGGTGGAGGAGAGCTTTCACGGGTGAAAGGATGTTAGCGGCGGATGATTCAAGAGAGTCGGCCGAAAGCTGTGTTTAATGACGGATAGAATTTCCGTGTTTAGTTTCAGTCAAGCTGGGAAGGAGAGGCATAGTCTTGCGCTGACTGGAAGGCAGTAGAGGCGGGAGGCGTCGTGGTTCCAATGAAAGGAGCTCCTGCCCCCTGGTGACGAGTGGTGGCTGCGGCAGACAGGAGTTGTGGATCGCTCCTGCTGGTTGCGTTGGCCGGAGTGGGAGCGATGGGTGTCGGGCCGAAAGGGTTGTTGGTTTCTCGGCTGAAAGAAGGAGTTACCTTTCGGACGGTGTCAAGTTGGGAAGAAGAGGCGAATGCTTGCGCCGGCTGGAAGGCAGGAGAGGAGCTGCGGTGGACAGGAGTTGGGGTTCTCTCCTGCTGGTTGCGTTGGCCGGAGCGGGGGCGAGGTAGATCGGGCTGAAAGTAGGAGTTAACTTTCAGACGGATTGGCGGCGCTGTGGCCGTAGCTTTGTTCCAATCGTCTGGAGATGGGCGGGAGGTTTGATTGCCTGTTCTTCTGAAAGGAGTGGGTGATTTTGATGTCCAAGAGCGGGGCAAGAGACGGGATGAGGCTTCGGAAGGAAGTGTCTGACTCGTGGGTGGCTTAGTTGCGGAGACGGTGCCGTGTGGAGACGTTCAAGTTGTTGGCGGATGAAAGGGCAATTTTCCAAAGGAGGAGGGTGTTGTTAAATCGGGCCCTGGTTGCCCAATTCAGAGAGAGATTAGTTGCGAAGCTTGCTTTCAGAAAGAGTTGCGGAAAAGGGATGAAAGGTTCCGTATATCTTCTGGGCTCACGTCCGCAGAAGAAAAAATAAAATTTCCATTAGGCATTGACTGTCGTGTTGAGGACGTCGGCTTGCGAGGCGGCTCAGAGGCTCCGCCGAGGGCATTAGTCATTTTCGTAAGAACGAAATTCGGAACGTTAGCTTTCATCGGTAATGGAAAGAGTGGTGCCGAAACCCATCTTGACGTCACCTTGGGGGTATTCACATTCGGAATAAGTGTCGAAGTTCTGCGGATTGGTTGTGCCATCTCCAGCGGACGAAAGTAGCTGTTTTCACGGCCGGGGGATTTGGAAATCTTGATCCGGAGGGCGAAACCGAATCCGGTTTTGACGCCTTGATTAATGGTGGGAGCATCAGCAGACTGTGAAGGTTTGATAAGAAGTAGTCTGGAACCGTCTCATCAACAGTTTTTAATAGTGCTGCGAGCGGAGGAGTTGGATTGTCGGCCGAGTTGTTCGGGCAACGGATTCTTCTATCGGCCGAAAGTGGAGCAGACGAAAGGAGCGCTTGCGGTGCAAGTTGGGATGTCAGCTTTCTTAAGGATCGGGAGAGCGGTGCCGAAGTCCATCTTCACTTCGCTGCCTAAGAATTCGCATTCATGGCGCCATCGCCCACCGGGCGAAAGAAGCTGCTTTCACAGCCCGGGCGAGGAGGTGGTGGTTCATTGTCGAGGACGAGGGAGTCGCCCTTGCCGAGCAGGGAGCCTTCATTCCGAAGGAGGCAGGTTAACAGCGTGGTAGATTGTCCCAGAAGGGTGTGAGGTTTGATGTCTTTGTCTCTGAGGGCAAAGCTGAAACCAGTTTTCACCCCACAGTTGATCACGGGAGCGTCAGCTGACTGCGAGGGCTTGAAGAGGAAGCAGTCGGGCACGGTTTCTTCAACAGTTTTCAGAAGCGAAGCCAGCGGAAGGAGGTGTTTGGATGAAGGAGGCAGCAGGGATCGGGCAGACGGCGGCGAGTTCGAGGTCGGAGATCCAGCGGTTGCCGAGGGTGAAAGTAGAGGCTTGCGGATGTTGATGGCTTCTGGCGTGATGCTTATGTGAGTTTTAATCACGAATGAGGCTGGCATCAGTGTGGACGGCAACTGTACGCTTGATTTTCGTTCGAAACGGGGGGTCAACCACAGTCGAACCAGCAGCAAGATCGAGACGTCTACCAACCTGATTCTTCACCCAGAACTTGGTTTTTTTTATTAATATTTTTAAGCCACGCTGAGACGAGCAGAAGTTTGGATAGCTGGTGAATGGAATTTCGCTTTAGACGTGGGATCAGCCATGGACGAGATGAGTGGTAGGGAATGCAGATGGCTTCCAACTTGACTCTTCACTTAAAGTGTAGATTTTAAGCCACGAATGAGACGAGCAGCAGTGTGGGCTGGCAGCAGAGGACAGCAACTGTTGTCTTGATTTCCGCTCGAGACGTGGGGTTAGCCACGGTCGAGACAAGCAGCAAGAGGTGCAAACGGCGTCCGTCTTGGTTCACTCAAACGTGAGTTCTAGTCACGAGTGAGACGAGCAGCAGTAGACAGCAACAGGTGACTTGATTTTCACTCGACACGTGGGGTCAGCCACGGTCGAGACAAGCAGCAAGAGGTCCAAACGGCGTCCGTCTTGGTTCACTCAAACGTGGGTTCTAGCCACGAGTGAGACGAGCAGCAGTAGACAGCAACAGGTGACTTGATTCCACTCAAGACGTGGGGTCAGTCACGGTCGAGACAAGCAGCAAGAGGTGTAGACGGCTTCCGTCTTGGTTCTTCACTCAAAACGTGAGATTTAGCCACGAATGAGACGAGCAGCAGTGGACAGCAACTGTTGACTTGATTATCACTTGATACGTGGGGTGAACCACGGTCGAGACAAGCGGCAGGAGTGTAGATGGCTTCCAACTTGGGTCTTCACTCAAAACGTGGGATTTAGCCAAGAATGAAATAAGGAAACGTGACCGAGGTGATTCAAAGCACGTTAGCAAGTTCGATCGTTGTTGGAAACATTCGAAACCGAAACGAGAGTAAGACGGGTTGCCTGCAACGCGGTACATCTGGGAATCTGGTACGGAAAGCGGCCAAAAGAGCTAGAGCTCCGTTGAGGCACATCGGCGGGAAGGGCAGAGGCCGGTAGAGGGAGTGTTTTCCGTCCGAAAGCCAAAGCTGAAGGGGTTCTGTAGTTGTGGGTGCAGCCAGCCGGAACGGCGATGAGCGTCCGAGAGGGTTGACATCGGCAGCTTGCGTACGGACTTCGGCAGAAGCCGGTGATGGTAAGCCGTTCGGCAACTCGGGCGTGTTTCCGTCCGAAAGCCGAGGAATGTCGTGGGTGCCGGCGTCGGAGAGGGTCGACATTGACCGCTTGCGTACGGACTTCGGCAGTTGACGGTGAGGTAAGCCGTACGCGGGCGAAGAGTCTTGAATCGGATGAAAGATGGGGAACAGGGCGATGTGAAGTCGTAGACGACACGTGCGGTGGAGGAAAATGAATGCCGATAGCGTGCACGCTGTCGCTTTTATAAGGGAGGACTGCCACGCGTATGCATGCAGGCGGCTGCACAGCAGAAGAAACCTCCAGGGGAACATCACATTCGAGGAATGCAATGCTAAATTACCAAGTTAAGATGTTTTGGCAACAAAGAAACTCGCATTTCGCATTGACAGCTGCCCAATTGTGTGGAAAACGAGCCACGAATTAAAGTGTGTTCGTGAAAACATTCAAAAAGTGATTCTTTAAACCATATTTGGATCGAGATACATGAGTCATTACGGTAGAATTGTAACACGCTATTTATGAATAGCAGGGTGCACCTTGTGTGAACGCACATGGTGCACCTTGCAGTTACATGAGCTGCTTGGCATCCTGTCAACTTCCGTCTACACCGGAACTTGGCCGAACGCCAACAGCCGGGAACGAGGCTACTGTATTGTTCAAAACCAGGCAGAGCCGGCTCCAACCTGTTAGCGGTTACGCAACGTAATGCCTCAGGCGACTTCTATTGTTCTGGCCCACGCATAAATACGAGGGCAGGGACCATGGGAAGCCACTTGGTGTGGGGCAGACAACTCGAAAGGTTGTCTCCCTGGACTCAGCTCAGGATAAGACCAAGCTCCTAAACTAGTATTTTATGCCTAATATGTGTTCTCAGTGCATAGTCCCCTAGCTATGCAGTAAGGAGTAAATTGGGTTTGAGATTATTTTTGGATTCAATCGTCTACTCCCCGAGTACGTCACAGAATAACTTAAGGGATGCATATTGGCACTACTGAGGCAGTTTGAGTCGGCATGTCCATGCCCTTCACAACATCAACACATGTAACATAAAAAATACCCATCCCATGGTGCAAAACGTTTTTAGAAAATAGTTTTTAAAGACTACTCACAAGATGACACTAGAAATAACGTCAAAATCGTATAAAAATTTACACGATGGGAAGGAGTGGGAGGTTTGAAGGTTTGCCCCCCCCCCCCTCCCCCAAACAAAGTATGGTGTTTTTAAAAATTTTGACTGCTGAAAGTGCCGTTTTCAATGCCTAGAATTGTATATTTCCTTTAGTTTGCTCAAAGTTTTTTTTTTTTGCTCCCTTCCCTCCCTTAACAAAGCCCAAAAATTTACGATTCTTCCCTCGAGCTCCCTCCCCAAATTTTCTCCCGCCCCCACCACCATAGATAAATAATGACCGGTTCCTTAGTACCTCGGTGCAATTTTCGTGCGTCGATTGTGGAGAAGGGGTGCTTACGATAGCTAGTGAAATTCACGTAGAGTACATCGAGGGGCAAAATGCCAAAAAATATCATCCTACCGGGCACATTTTATATTGGGTCACCTCTGGATCGAATCCCACGATAACTGTCTTAAAGCCTCTGGTAATGCGCCTCATGAATTTGTTTGACTGGAAGAGTTGTCCAACGAGTGTTTAAAACCATCCTCGATGGAAACTACTCAATTCGCCTCCAGAAATAAGTGCTCACGAATTTAATAGTCCCTTCCCGCCGGGTCAGCAACTAATTTTGACAAAATTAACTATACTTATCGTCCGTGAGTTTATAACTTAACAACTTTAGAAATCAACAACTGTTTCATTTTGCTCAACAAGACGTTGAGTGTTGCTTCCCTGCACGACGGAGTGTTGGAATGGAATGCCATTCACGGGTCGAAAGTAGCTATTTTACGTACGTCATACGTCTTGCAAATCTGGTCCGATTTTCGTTCTGTTTTTCTTTTTTCTGATGCATATTTAGGAAGTTAGCAGTTGAAAGACCTTGATAACATTTGGCAAGGTCATCCATTTCTTGTCCAATCAATAATGGCCTCATCACATCACCCGGGTCTCGTATAACATATCGTTCAGCAGTACTTTAGCTATCAAGGTGGGTCACAACTTAACTGATCACCCGGCTGTATCTTGCATGCTTCGGCATACGTCTGCATTATGTATCGCAGAAACGGAAGAAAACATATTTTTTTCCAACTTCACGTACACAACAATAAATACCTTTTTAAGTAAAAAAAAAAAATTCGTATCCAATTACTGATTGCACCGGTTGCATAATAAAATAAAATTAATTTTGGTCCTGCCAAATTAGTGAATTGTACACAAATCGCACTCCAGCAACGGATTCTGAAACTTTCGAATAGTCGCTGATGGAGAAGCCTGGAAATTAAACTGTTTTGCTAATACGTCCATTCATCCATTGGGGCTTTTCCCATGCTTCTTCACCCATTGTTTTGGCTGCAGGAAGTTACAAGGGCGAGTCATTCCATCTCCTTGTTTGGATTCCCACAAGAATGCACGGGCTGCTTTTAGCTACAGCAACGTAATTATTTGCGGGTAACTTACACTTTATTTAATTTAATAACGGCGTAAATGATTTCTGCGCCATGCACTTCAGTAATGAAATGTGGCCGAAAGATAATTGCAGGGAGTGGTGTGGCGGGGAATCTCGCGCTTCAGGACGCCATTAGTTAAGAGAAATTGCTGTTATGATGAAATCGAAAATCCTTTGGGCACTTTCTGCCATACAATAAACTTTATCCAGTGGTTGGTGCTGCACGGAGAATGCAAATCCTTTAGGCACTTATTCCCAGACAATGGGATTATTTAGTGGTTATCACCAAACACATGAGTAAATTTTTTGGATATATTCTGTCGCATAGATGCATTATTCCTTCGTTAGCATTGTTATAAGAAGAGCTAATCCTTTGGGCACTTATTCCGTTGTAACACCTTTCAAGAGAAAATAAACCTTTTGGGCACTTTCTACAACACAGTCGAGTTAGTCCATGGTAATCATTGTAAAAAAGCTAATCCTTTGGCTACTTCCTGCTAGTCAGTGGATTTATCCAATGATACTACTGCAGAGAAAAAGTTTAATCCTTTTGGTCACTTTTCCTCGGTGGGATTATTCACTGGTTGCCACCACACAAAAGAAAGGTGTAAATTTTTTTTTTTAGTAATTCTATTAGACAGTAGTATATTATTCATTGGTTACCACCAAATGAGAAGGGTGTGTGTATTCATTAAATACTTTCAACTAGACAGTAATATTGTTATTGCTTTAACACTTAACTTGTGTGCTAGGTTTTGTGGAAAGGGGGGGGGGTGCTTGAAATTAGTTTGTCGTAATTGTCTGGTTCTGTTTTGTTTTGAATTGTTATTTTTATTAATGTAATTGTAGAAATATTTGATTGTTTATATGTACTCGGCTTTTCACAAGTTCGAAATGAACATAAAGCTGTCCCTTGGAAATAAAGCAAAGGTGCACCGCACGACCTGAAACATGTTTTGTCAAATTTTGAGTACCGGTAATGTACTCAATTTGTGCCTATTGTGGATTTTTTTTATACTTCCAACAAACAAGACCCTCAACGATAACGCGCACTGCAATGTAAGCCTGTCAACTTGCTAGGCAGGGAAGCCTTCAAACGTAAGCAGCCCGGATTAATGAATGAACCAACTCTTTAAGCACAATTGAGGCTGACGAATATTGTAACATAATGAACTTTTTTTCCTAATTTCCGTCGGGGGATGGTGGTTAGTCCCAGGACCCAAAAACTTGATGTTAGACTCTGAACGTTTC
Organism: Lithobius niger; assembly: GCA_023313725.1. Lineage (NCBI taxonomy): Eukaryota > Metazoa > Arthropoda > Chilopoda > Lithobiomorpha > Lithobiidae > Lithobius > Lithobius niger. Next base: position 14,828 of record JAHWFP010250903.1, read on the forward strand.
TGGTGGGGTTTGGGCTGGGGTTGCTACTTGACATCCACCGACCCCTTTCCCCACAAATTCTGATTTCTTTTTACATTATTTTTTTTTTTAACCTTTTTATGGCTTATTTCTGTGTTTAGGGAGAGAAACCTTTAAGTACCTACATCGTTGTAAGCCACTTTCGTAAATACTGGTGAAAGATGTTAATTTTGTCGACCTAGTTTTCAGACAGGAAACAACTAAGTAACCTGAAAATGTCTAGGTGCTTCGAGTGCGAAAACAAACTGATAAATAAAATAAGTGGGAGAATGGAAAATGTAATGCAAAATGTCATCGCGATTGTGTGGGAGTACCAGTTAACGTGAAACATGGAATGGAAAACGTAAGATTAAAAAAAGATGAGTGGAAATGTCAAACGGTGGAGAGATATGGTAAGGGGTAAATTAACCCAGGGCGAGGCGAAACCCGAAGTGGTCGAACCCTGGGGGTTTTGGGGAAATCCCCAGGGATTTTGAAAAGTTAAAAGTGGTGAGATATGCTCTTGTGCAAGTCGAGGGTTAGGAACCCCTGGGGTTTCGGTTAAAACACCCTCGGATGCATAATTCACTACATCATTTTCCCCTGGGATATTAGAGGGTGGAATATTTTTCCTAGAAGTTTTTACTCTATACTTCCTCGGGGGGTTCAGCACAAAATCCTCGGGGTTCGACCACCTCGACTTTTCCCTCCCCTTCTGTTTTTCCCCTGACCATAGCTCACCTTTTCGCAACCCCAGGGTTTTTTCACCCAGGAGTAACGAAAACCCTGGACCATATCTCTCCACAGAAAGAGGTACGAATACAACACAAAGAAAACATACCGAGAAAGAAGAAGACAAGAAACAAAATAAAGAAGATGGAGAAGAAGATGCTGATGGAGGGGGTTGGTTGTTTTATGTATATCCACAGGTTTTCCGAGGATCTATTTTTTTCCACGATTCCATGATAACTGGTGATTAGCAGACGCAGTTTTTAACTATCATTTCGGCCAAGGTGGCATGAACACTGCTTGTTTTTAAAGCTTTATAGCTACTAATAAAAACAAATTAACTTTTCCGACGATTTTGCCAACTGACCAAAGATTGGTGCGGTGTACCCCACTGCACCGCCACATAAAATCGTCCTTGGTGGTGATCAGCATTGTGTTGCTGCGTTGGCTAACACGTTATTTTAATTATATTTTGTTAAATCTAATTAAATTAAACACAGAAAAAAAAAAATGCTGGTCCGAACTAGGAACAGGCTTCGCATGTCACACAAACGAAGTATTTGTAGCAGGCAGCTGGTGATCGAACTACTGTGCAAACAGATTCTGCGATGAATTGACGCGCTATGAAGTTTTATATGCGATGTATTTGTGTGAAGAATTGTTCAGCGATTAAAGAGGCACTACCACGGATTTGAAAACCGTACGAAAACACCGTGGCACCATCTAGAGGCAGTGATATTGTTAACCTTTACAGCTTGCTTCCAGATAAAACTTACCAAATTTTCACACAGTAATTAAGGAGATCGTGACTTGCTTGTTTCGTTAAAAGAAACGGCGGCATTGTTTATTACTTTGCATGATGCAAGCAAGTGCTAGATAGTGCTAGATGTTGCCAGATTCTGCAGACTTTCAATGTGTGATAGCTCCACTTTAATTGTCCATGATGAATTAATTGTTGGTGATGTAATGTCGTGGAACTATTTTATTGGGACTAATTTACCTCAAAAAGCATATATCTCAATTATCTCGTATCGCGATTATCTCCTATCAACGTTGTAGTTATTTAATTTACCTGAAATATCGCCAAGAAAAAAAAGCGTGTAAAATACGGGTCTAACCCTTTTTTTTTTTGGGGGGGGGGGCGATGCTGAGGATTCTTTTACACGTATTAGTGCGACGCTGGTGGCTTACCTGTCTTATTTGTTTCTGTTCTTTTAGAGCATTATTTTTTTTTAAGGCTTACATCCGTATTTTAAGCGGTTTTTTTTTAATACTAATAGCTGTTCGTAGCATGCTCTGTATCTACGCGATATGCGAGCCCGTCTACAAAGTCCTGCGAAACGTGCCACACAACGGAACCAGTGAGAACTACGTGCTGCGAAACCGAAAGCTGCAATGTATTGATCCAGGATTTTCTCGCTATTGCAGCGCTTTAACGAAGCAATCACAGTCGAAAGTGAAACTAACACAAAAGTGAGTGAGTGTCTTCTCCACGAAGGCGAGTACTATAAACAACAGCAAGGATGGGGGGAATCGAATTGGGGCTATGTTTTGCCTTTAGGGACCGGTCAATATGTATCTTCTTGGGGGGGGGGGGGGGAATAATGAAAATAATGTAACCAGGGCCGTAGGAAGAGGAAGGCGCCCGCCCAGGGCGCCACCTTCTTGGGGCACTGCACCAAATTACTACCAGTGTAACCCTAAAAGTGCGCGGTAAAGCACACATTTTTTTTAACGAATAGCGTTGCACACAACTTATCAACGCCGTAAGAAGAGATGTGCTTGCTTGGACTTGGTTTAGTACTCGCTTCGCAATTTCTGAATGTTTTGCTAGCCGATTATTCATTCATTTACTAATCAGAAAACCGAAAAATGAAATTTAAAAAAAGTTTATAGAAAGGAACTTCACTTGCGTCTTGCTTCTTAACGGGATGCTTGTACCCGAAAATGCGAAAATGGTGGGGAGGAACGTTTTTTTTTTTATTCCAGTTGAATAATTGCTTTAAAGTGTTTATTTTCAGTTTGTTATAGAGAATAGCTTACTCTCATCACTTTATTACATTAATTAAGGTTGACAAGTCAAAACTATCATGAAATCGAGTTTGTTCGATAACATAACGTTCGTTTTCTTCAACCACTTCAACTGCCTAATACAGGTCTCTCACATTTACTAGGATTCTTAGTTATGTAAGCCTCAATATAATATTAGTGCATTTTTTCTTTCTTGAAATAGGGAGCTGGGAGGGGGGGGGCGCACAGTTGGTTCGCCTAGGGCGACAAGGGAGCCAACTACAGCCCAGCTTCTAACATTCATCCCTCGCTCGCGCTGTTGCGCTCATATATAACATCAGAAACCGTAGCTATGTTATTGTCCAGTTAGACGATTATCGATTATACGATTATCCGTTATGAGATGTTCCGTTTAGATGATTTTCCACATTTTTTATTTAGGCAGATATTAGACAGTTAACCTATTAGCCTGTTTTCCAGTTAAACTTTCGTTCGACGCCATATCTTCGAGGGGAAGGGGGGAGGGAGACGTGAAGGTCCCACCCCCCCCCCCCCCCCCCCCCCCCCCCCCCCGGAGGAAAAACTTGGGATAAACATGAATTTTTTTGGGTGGCAATCATCCATAACCCACACTGTCAGCTTGGGGAGCGCTTTAAACAACAGTTTTAGGACAATATGGTGCAGTTTGTGACTACTAGAGAGCTTGGTTTTTTTAAATATTTTTTCCTAGCTTAGTCAATACTCACTAACCCAAATAAACTATACACATAATCAGGCCTAAATATACAAAAATAAGCTTAATTACACGTGGCGCCATTTGATAATGTGTCAGTTTACAGTTGCCGTATTACCTAACGTGTAGGCCTCGATAACAACACTTTATCACACTATCCACTCCTCCAGGGAGTAAAGTGGGCTGATGGTTAGCACGACTCACATGCCAGACGTCCCGCGTTCAAGCCTGACTACAGCTACCACTGGCATTTTCGGCAAGGGAAACTCCCTGTGATGCCTCGTGCGCATGTAGATTGTAGCGTGTAAAAGATCCTAGGAATTTCCAATTGGAATTACCTAGCAGAATTGTCCCACTAACTTTAGCTTTATTTAAAAAAAAAAAAAAGGCTACAGTGGCAGGGCAACATACAAAACAAAATACACATGCTCAAATATTTCTACAAAGCCTAAATAAATAAGTTAAGCTGGCAGCCTATGGGCTACAGTTTTCACAAGTATACTCAGTAATGAATACCCAGTAAGTTTAAGCAATGAATTAATTTAACAAGTAACAGTTCTAGTCAATCATTAGTAGCCTACTGACCGTAGCCATCAGCGTACGAGATGGGTAACGCAACCGTCGTTAAAATGGACTTTGGGGGGACAAAAAAATTACTGAACTTATTTGCATCAGTACGTTTGCTTTTTACATTATTTACAGCCGTTGACAAGATGGGTGTGACTGGCCATCCAAATCTTCAATAATTTTCTCTAAAGCAATTAAACTTCACTACTTCAAAAACTGTACTGATAGTAGAGACCACAGCTGAATTGGGGTTCCCATTTGCAGCACACTGGGTCAAACTGGGTGACTGGTCATACTGAGTCACTGGGTCATACTGGGTTACCGGGTCACACCGGGTCAATTTGTGTAGGTAAGCATCAAATTTACCACCTATCCAACCCTTATTAGTAGCGTACTGCCCTGCTTACTATTGCATTAACCAGACCTTAAATAGTTTTACTCAGCAAAAATCGTTGCATTCTTTGGCTGCACTACGCTCCTTACGGAGGTTTTCATTAAAAAAAATTACAATATTAAGATTGTTTTGGTTTGAACTTCTTACGCAACTTTCGAGCCCTACATTATATGTTATTATGGGCCTTTATTTTTTTAAGTCAGCACGGTGTTTCAGAATAAAACAAACTTCCATGGCATATAAGGAAATAAAGACAAGTCAGAAAGTCCTATACAACACCTATCCAAAAATACTTGGTTACCGAAATATCGCCATATTAATCCCAAATTAACCCCAAATAGTGTTATGATAGAGTATTAAGTCATGGCATAGTGGAAGCAAACCCCCCCCAACCACACACACATTCCAGGACCGACAGAGGCCATTTAGTCTCCCCTTAAGGCTTTTTTTATGGTTAATGAAGGCTTTATTTTAAAACGCTGGGAACAATGTGAGGACTTTTGAGTGTTAAGTATTAATAAACTAAACTCCTGCCTTCTAATTTATATTCCCAATTTAAAATACTCCTTAAAAACATACTCTTGGACTGCTTTACTTTACTCTTGGACTGCATTGGGAAATAAAACAAAAAGCCACTGGTTTTTTTTTAACACTATTAATTTTACAATACTATTAAAAAAAGTATTAAATAAAAAATATCGTTGTTTCTATCCTATTGTTCATTACGGAATAGTATACGCTGATGTTGGGCCAGCTACTGCCTCCTACTAACACGAGATGCTTTGAAAAGAAGCCAGGTCGGCTTCCCTGTAAAGCGTGTGATAATGCTGAGATCCGGCAAGCTGCTCCTTTTCTCTTCCTATATTGGCAAGAGTAGACGTACGTAGTTGCTGTTTCGAAAGCAATTCGATTATCTCCAAGTTTTGCCACAAGTTGGTGCACCTAGGTTGGTGCAACCGTGCTGCATCTGGATGGAACACACAAAATGGTGTACGAGGCCACAACAAAGCATGCACCTTGCAGGCATTCGATATACAGGGTACAATTTAGCCATGACTTAAATACTCGATCATCATAAAATAATTTTGGCCTTATAGGGTAACATCTGTGCAACCAAGCATTTTTGGATAAGTATATAGGATTAGGACATTTTGGCTTGTCTTTAGCTCCTAGTAGGCCCTGAAAATTTGTCGGTTTTATTCTGAAACGCCCTATATACATTTTTTAAACACTAAAATGATTCTATACCATAATAACAAATCATGGTGTAAACGTATGTTTAATGAACCACATTATATGTTAGAAAATTGACACTTGATATGTTCGCTTTTGATGCCATCAACACAATTGATACTGGTGCGTTGCTTCGTTCTGGGAGACCATGGGGCATTCATGGAGCTTTATAAAAGCTTGTAACACACAGGCTTTCAGTTTGTACGCCTGAATTAAAAAGTTTACCAAACAATTTTAATATTGCAATTTTTTTTTGGTGGAGGGGGATGGTTTAAGATGAAATTTTTGGTTTGTTTGATACTCTTGGCTGAGGCCATCGTTTTACTTTTCCATTGAAACAATTACTTTGATGTATATATTTTAATAATTATGACGGTACATAATTAACATTTATAAAATATAGTACTTATACATAAAATGTAGCGCTTGTATAGCGATAAGTATAACAAATTACGCAAGTTTTTTTTTTAATAATTTGTGTATACAAGCGCAAGAACAACTTCTGCTGTACGTACTTCCAAACGAAGGTAACACGTCGTTAACCGGGGCATTGTAGTCAAACGAGACAATCGTTGTAAAACGTTTTAAAACCCAAATATATTATTTCAAAATAATTTTGGGCCGCAATAAATCGCAGCAGACAACATAAGCTGTAAAAAACTGAAGTCTAACAAATTTTCGTAAGAAACTATATGAATCGTGCCTATGGAAGACATGATATTCTCATAGAAAAATTCTAACTCAGAAGTTGAAGTGTTTTTTATTCGTAGAAGTTGAACATCGTTATTTTGTCTCAATGGCTCGTTATGCTCCTATAATCAGGAAAGCTACCTTGTATTTTGCAACTCTGTTTCTTTTCAGAATATAACTCGGGTTCGAACAATTTTTTGACAGCCAACTTCTATTCGTTATTATTAACACTGAAAACTTAGAATACCGTAAATTCTCAATTCGTGGCTGGTTCCTCAATTGTAGCCGCGGTCTCTATTGGAGGTGGGTGTCTTTCCAATCATGAATTAGTAGTATCCGTTCTCTAGTTGTAGCTGGGTCAAAATGACATGAACAAATTCTGTAAAAAGCATGTCCGTCACATAAACAGACAACGTATCCAAATTAAAGAGTAATGGTAAAAGCATTCATATGACATTTATTAACCGTTTTTAACGCCAAGACACTTGTTCTACATGTATTGATACCGTAAATTTCCTTTCTAAATTGTGTCTAGCCGCTCTCTTGCCGGGTCAAAATGGCTCGATTTTTAACCAGTATAGCATAGATTAGAAAGTTAACTAGATGTACCGTCTCACTTCTCCCCGTCCTACGCAGACCTCTAGCGGTAGTTGCGGCTACTAATACCTTTGCTAATGCTTTTGCATTCGAAGCAGCATGAAAGCAAACCATTAGCAGCGGTATTAGTAGCCGCAACTACCGCTAGAGGTCCGCGTTGCACGGGAAGAAATGAGACGGTATATCTAGTAACTTTCTAATCTATGCCAGTAGCCTGGGCTACAAACAGAGGATTTACGGTATTCTTTGCTTGCAGCAAAAAAACAAAAAAAAACAACAAAAAAACAAACAAAAAAAACAAACAAAAAAAACGACACAACGGGTGGTAGTTAGTGCAATATTCTCTGTCTGTGAACGCCCCCTTTTAACAACTATTTTACATCACCTGGTCCTCCTAGGGGTCCTTTAGTATTCTGCCTCTGTTGTCTCGCTCTTTGGCACTGGAGGTCGCTACAGTTGTTCACCACAGCAACGATGAGATCGCGGTCAATGCCGAACTCCCTTTTACCCACAGAATACTCTGCAACAACCTGCAGCCAAGTCCAGTAATTATCATTAAATTCGGGTTTAGCACGAAACCACTGAGTTACATCTTTATCAATAAAAGTAGCAAACACGCTTTACATACACACTCACAAACAAAAGAGTAACACCATAGCAACGTGCATCATACAGACAAAGCCAGCAGCACGGCATGGACAGATGGAATTCTGCGAGAATACAGAGCATTTTTACAGTGGTAGGTATCATAACCACTTAATTTTATGGTTAAGATTTGCAGCGTACCAACTTTGGGTCATCAGGAAAAACACTTATAGGCCGCAGAATTTGCGCCTTTACCTTGATTCGCCCTTGGAATTTCGTAAATAACTTATCAAAAGTATACCAAAATATGATTGGTGGAAAGACGCCATTTTTTTTTTCAAAATGGTGCCTGAATAAATAACAGCGAAAGCATCGATTTCGGGAGCCATTCTGAAAAAAATGGCATCTTTCCACCAAACATATTTTGGTATACTTTTGATATGTTATTTATGACAGTTTTGAAAGGCGAATGCCGTTGGTTTCAGCTTTGTACTAATTACTTCAAGGTTTGGCAATTTTTCGCGTATATTAACTCGTCTATTAAGGTACACGCATCTTTCCAACATCACTCAAGTCGACTTGAACTGAAAAGTGCTTAGGAGAGAAATGGGCATTGACGTAAGTATGATATCAGGGCCCGTTGACCAACAATTCAGGGGGACCCACAGCAATTGTAAAGACTCGGTGGTGGACGCAGAAATTTTGTTTGCGAGGGGGGAAAAATCAGCTAACGGGTCTGAGGTAGGGGGAGAGGGGTGCTGTGAGTCCCTGAAACACTGCAAAACAACTCATTTGAGCAATTTCAGCCCTTTTGAAACGTTAAAACGCCAGTTTTTCAGAATTTTTCACTACACTGTTTCGCTTCCAGTTTGCTGTGATGTCACACGTATACCAAGTACCAATGTTGATTACGACAACTAGTAACGCAGTGCAAATCATTGTATTTTCTAAAAACTGAGCGGATTTGTTCCAGTGGTAAAATCAAGCTATTACCATTATTTTACTTCCAACTTCAGGTCTTCCCCCCCCCCCCCCCCCCCGATGCGCCACTGCAAAGAATCCAACTCCGAGCATATAAACTTCTCTAGCCATGCTTGGGCATCACATGAGTGGAAGTATGGGCCAACAGAAAGAGGCTACACAGCACAGGAAGAACTCTTTGCTTCTTTGAAAGTTTGGTTTTAGGCTATTCTAGCATCTATATATATAATAATAGGCTTGGGTGGCACTGAGCAAATTCATCATGTGTGTGTGTCACTGAAGTTCAAGCGAGAAAGAGGAAATCAGACCATGCAGTGGGAGAATGTGGGGGAGGATGTGCGGGAGGGGGGAGGGTGTCGGCACCATTCCGACCGGTAATTAGGTATTCGGGAACCGGCTAGACCGGCGTATGTTACGCCGGGGGTACAGCTAGTTATAATATTTTTTTGTTTAAGTGAGTGGTGGGTGGAGGGACCTTTAAGCCGCAAGGCGCCTTTAACTTTGTCAACCCCAGAAGCACAGTAGTAACGCCACTGGATGTGGGTACAGGGACCTGGCTGTAGTGATTCGCAAAGACAACACGTTATTACAGGGTACTTCATGATAAGTCGTTTAAGCCATCGCGTTACTTTAATCTCTACTCAACTAATAGCTGGACTTTCGAGTTCGTTGAAGGAAATGCCCTAGTTTCGTAACATTTTCGCGCGAAAATATCAACCAATCACAGTGTCCAACAGAAGTCAAAGCGACATAGGGTATCACTATCGCTAGGCTATAGTGCTTTGAGGTAAAGGCACTTAAGTGGTATAAAATGGACACTCGTACTTACACAAAGCGCTTTGACTAAAGTCGACTTGACCAAAGTGACGTAGAGGGTCAAAGCTATCGGCTGTTTTATTAAGGGAAAGAGGGAGATGAAAATTCTTGGAAGTTAAGGAGTCAAATAGTACCGAACCTTCATCACACTATTCCCTTCCTCTATTGTTTCTCAGCATTCCAACAGTGTTTCGCTTACAGTTTATCTGCCTAGTACCAATGTTGATACGTCAGCTAGTAATGCAGTGCAAATCATTGTATTTTGTAAAAGCTGGGTGGATTTGCTCCACTGGTACAGAAATGTCAATGTGTAAGATCATAGCACATGGAAACTTACGTGGCAATCATGGAAACCTACATGTTGGAAAAGTCTTGCTAAAATACCACTACTCTATGCATATGTTAATTTCCATACACCATATAATTAGGGCTAGCAAGCATACACTAATGTTTCTTCAGTAATGAAATGTGGTGTATAGCTATGGCTGTACAGCGGATGCGTGCTTTTTATGATTTCTGGCACAAAGGCCCTGGTTGGCGCGTAGGTTCACCATTGTCAATATTGTTGGTGGCTTCGTTACTGTTGTGGTATACATGTTTTCGGGTCTGAGAGTGTTTCACGTGCAACAAAACAAACTTTGTTATGGATGAAAGTACAGAAACGAACTCGTTTGATGCTTAAGGTAACTAACTGATACGAAGTCAAAACAGCAAAGGAACACAAACTTTCCTGTAAGGTTTCAGACACTGCAGTGTTGCTGTACTACTTAGTCCACGTGAAACCTTACTGCTGTACGCAAGAATGTTTTTACTTTTGATAAGATACATCAGCTTAATGATTGGTGCATTGAATTGGCTAAACGACATCGCTGGAAAATGGTTAAAAACTAATCGTCTAGTGGGCTTTAGCACAGCTCTATGCAGGTAATTCAGGGTTCGTGCGAGTCTTTGAAAACCTGGAAATGTTCTGGAAAGTAATAATGAAATTCCATTCTTGGAAAAGTGCTTAAAAATCTTAAAAAATGATATATGTATCATCAGTAGGGTGACGAACGAAAGTAGACGACATGACTGAAGAACACTGACAAAATTTTGCCAAGAAAGTAGTCGAGTGTGTAACCTTACTTCGGCTCTGGCTTTAAGTGCATTTATGTGTATAATGGTTGGATACAGCAGTAAGGCTTCACGTGGACTAAATAAGTACAGCAACACTGCAGTAGCTGAAACCTTAGAGGAAAGTTTATTCATGTTCCTTTGCTGTTTTGACTTCGGATCAGTTAAACCTTACCTTAAGCGAAAAACACAAACAAGTTCGTTTTTGTTTTCTAATTCGTGCTACTTTGGCGTACCGCACAGTTTAGATTAACTTTTTTTTTCATGTTTCATCTATCTTTATCAATTATGGTTTGCACAAACCAGTGGAAACAAACCTTTAAATCTTCAGTCTACGTCTTGTAGCTGGCGTTTTCTGATTGGCATTGTAGAATGATAACAATGTTTAAAACAATGTAAAACAATCACTCTGGTCGTTTAGAGTTCCCTAACCCCTAAACCACTGGATCAATTAAAGGCTTTATGGAAAGCACACATCTACAGAGCAATACCTGTAAAATAAGCTACGAACCAGCTTTATAAGACAAATAGTTTGATCTGTAGAGAGCATAGTAGAAACGTGTCGTGCCAACAATGACTCCAACAAACCAAAAGTGAAAATCACGATTCCAGCTTCCGATGTGTCAAATCGGAAATTAGTAAAAGGTTGGGACACTTGTTCACCGTCCAACAAAGCTTGTACACTAAATTTGAGTGGATAATATTGAAAGACAGCAGAGAAATTAAGCCTCGAAATTTTGGTTTTAACATAGGAGGTTGAGGTCAAACCTTACAGTAAAGGCCTTTACTAATAAAGGTAGATACGACCTGAAAATGTTCTACGAACGTTGTGATAACACCCAGGAGCCATCCACTCTTCTTCTAATGCATCGTCTTAATCACGTTAACAAAATTGCATTTATATAGCAGATCAACATTCTCCCAGTGGGTGTATAGATGAAGGCAGGCGTGAGGCGTGATGCGAACGAAGTCCTGCGAAACATACGATATCCACCCAAAACCAAACTGGTATAAGAGACGGCGCAAAGTTTCCCAAAAGGGTCGGCCTTTGAAAGTAGTGTATGATATCATTCAACCAAGGATAGGCCGCCATGGTTAACCCTATTAACCAGCAAACTTGGCGCGTTGCCTTCTTCTCCGAGCCTCTTCTTTAAATTCTCTGTGTGACTACTTAAGACTGTTGAAACAGTTGGACTTGAACTGTACAATTATATGACATTGATATTTAATGCAATCTGCCATATTATGTGCAGATAATTAGGATCAATTCTAGCACAAAAAATTAATGCGCTAAGTTTGCTGGTTTGGGTTAACCTTGGCAGCCTTTCCCTGACTGAATGATATCACTACTTTCAAAGGACGATCTTTTTGAAAAGTTGGCAGCTTCTCTTCTACCAGATTTGGTTTTAGATGGATATAGTTCATTATACTATCGTTTATTTTGGTTATTTACCGCATATTGTGTATGGGTTTTGGATAATTGTACACAAAAGCCAGTCAACGAAACATCGAAGGAGACTAATATGAACTTTTAAGCGATGACGGAGTATACACATCCACTCATGTTTATTCAAACACGCACACATACGCAAACACTCGCAAGCGTTCATTTTTACTTAATTTTAGCGCGAGTGAAAGTTGGGTCACGCAGTTTGGTTACCGTGGTAATTCCATTTCGTTGGCAAACTACTTTGACACTTTAAATTGAGTTTTTCTGCTTGGCGGAACGTGCTTACTAACTGCATGTGTTTTTGTTTTTTTTTTTGTTTTTTTTCACAAAATGCTGAAATAGCAAACGATTCTTACAGTTAAAACACCAAAATCACTAATATAGGAGCCGCCTTTATGGAACAACAATGCATTCTCACAGTTTAGTAATGCAGCAATTAGCGTATAATATTGATGAAACATGTAACAACGTACTGTTGGACGACACAATCACAACACTGGTTACAATAAGTGCCGCTAAATCCCACGCTACTACTGGCTGCAACCTCAATTTTAGCTACTCCTCCATACCACTTTCACATGTGCGCACAAATTTCAATTTGCAAAATAAATACGGATGTACACCTATTAACTACCTTTTAGACTTAAATGTCAGAATGCCTGAGCAGGAAAACGAACCCACGACTGCTTAGGCAGACTGACGTTTAAGGCAACGTAAATAAGTTTGCATCCGCCATGTTTATGTAACATGAATCGAGCTCGTTTGTCTTTCCGTTCTGATTATTCGATTTGCAAACTTTTCTTAGCGAACTGTACAGGTTTGTACCCTATGAGTTAGTAATACAGACTAAACGAGGCTGAGGACGCCTTCTCCCTTGTTCATACGGTCAGAGTAAATTCCCCTCCGGATGCCGTCTTCATAAGTTGAACAATATTTTTCGAGTTTCATCCTAATCCGGACCTCTCCTTGGCTTAATTGCGAGCTGCACGTGCCTTCTTGCGTGTCTACGTAACTGTCTCCTGGCAACCACAACATTACAGATTGAGCTCGCGGATGAAAACGAGGAAATGCGTGCGATTTTTGCACCCGGCCGGACGTTTGCCCAGATCCGGAAGGTGAGTCAAGACCTACACCTCGCTATGTACTGCTATCTGTCCGGGTGACATAACAACCCTAACCGTGTGAACGTTGCCTACAGCACACGTTCCCACACCACAACAGAGCCTTGCCACATTTTTCTTCATTTATGAACCCCAAGTACCCGATTCCAACGATATGCAAAGAATCCTACCGCATAGAGAATTTTCCCCATTAGGGTAAGTATTTCCTTGAATGAGTGCCCGGACGCTTAAGAATAAGGTAAATGTAAATTGCTTTGAAATATTACACGGGAGAGGGGATGTTGAATGCAGAAGTTTGGCCTAATCAATCGAGTGATATTTTAAATTTTGTGGCTTTTGTGACAAAGGGATGTAGGGGGGGGGGGGGTCAAAATAGGCTAAAACGTATGACGTAATATATGGACGGCCCCTTCAGGGGAAAAAAAACAGATAATTTATTTAGATAGCCGTGACCCTCGTAGGATAGTCTGCCCCTCCCCTTACAAGATAATAAACATCACGATGACATCTTTAAAAAAAAAAAAAAGGAAAAAAGCTTGCTCTTAAATTGCGTGAACCGTACTTGACTTCTTGTTTGATGCTAGCCTGTGCAGTTTTACTTTCGCGAGTATTAACTTAAGTTACAGTGGACTAGTTTAATAGTTTAAATTACGTGCTTTTCCTAAAGAGTATCCTAGTCCGGGCTACAAGCAGGTATACCTTTTTTTGTTTCATATATAAAGTGTTTTGATGTTTCCCGGAATACTTTTTCCTCCTAAACCTGAATCCGATGAGTGCCAGACGCTAAATGTTGAGCAAATTTTTTATGAAGTCAAAAAGAGGTCATTTAAACGTTTTTTTTTTTTTTTTGCATAGCAGGTAAAAAAAACGTCGTTACAACTTTGGGAGCCGCATTATAATTTGTAGGCCTCGAATTAAGCTGAAGAATGGTCCAAACCTTGTCTTTCTATCACTTGTATTTGTGGAGTTACGTCCCAATGAATATTACGTAATATCACGTCTTCGTGATGTTTCATCGACGTGTGGCTTCCCTGCGGATCTGAAAAAGTCGTACGACTTTGGGAATCCAATATAATTTTTAGCCCTCAAAATAAGCTGGAGAATGGCCCAAAACCTTGTTCTTCTATCACTTATAGTTGCAGAGTTACGTCCCGATGAATTTTACGTCGTATCACGTCTTCGTGATGTTCCCAGTGTGGCTTCCCTGTGGGTCGGAAAAAGGTTATATGACTTTTTTTTTTGGCTGTAACTCCTTAACCGTCAACAAATCAAAAGCATAATGTGAAGCAAAAACGTTCAGCACACAATTCTGGACAGGAAAGGTGGTATACATCTTTTGGGTAATTTATGCAACCCTTGAACCCCAAAATCAATTGGTTGGTTTAGTGATTTTCGTTGAGCACTCTAATAGCCCGAAATGTAAAGAGAAGTTTGGTTTGCTAACAATGATCAAATACAACAATCAAGATTTGTGGTATTGTTGTATTCCATTGCATTGAATTGAACATAACAATACCATAATTCTTAATTGTTGTATTTCATCATTGTTAGCAGACCAAACTTTTTGCCCTCCTCTGCCCATGGTTACGATTTTCTGGAAGATGGGGATCTATTCTTTCCATCAATCCTACCTAAAATTGTGTAGCTTAGGTTGGGACCAGCCTACGCCCTTTTAAAGGTGTAACCGTAATTAGTGTAGCAGCTAGTTTATATTTCAAGGTTCTATTTTAATGCTCATATTCGTAGTTGTATCTAAGCCAAACAATTTCGGTTAGGATTAATAGATAGATAACCACCTTTCAGAAAATACTAAGTATGTCCATTTCCAGCTATTAGAGGGCTCAGAAGAGGACTTTGAATTCGAAAATCAACATACACTTTCGCCGCTACGCCATTACCTTTTCATCTTTAAATGGGCGTATGACGTTGTCTATCTAAGTTAAACAATTTCAGTTAGGATTGATGGAAAGAATATATCCCCACCTTTCAGAAAATTCTAAGCATGTCTATTTCGGGCTATTGTAGAGCTCGCAAGAACACTTTGAATTCGAAAATCAACATACCCTTTCGCAGTTACACCATTACCACTTAACCTTTAAATGGGCGTAGGACCATCCCTATCTTAGTTAAACAATTTCTGTTTGGATTAATGGAAAGAATAAATCCCCACCTTTCAGAAAATCATAAGCGTGTTCGTTTCGAGCTATTAGGGGGCTCACAAGAGCACTATGAATTCGAAAATCAACATTACGCTTTCGTTGCTAACGTCATTACATTTCCACCTTTAAATGGGCATAGGACGGTCCCTATCTAAGTTAAACAATTTCTGTTAGGATTTATGGAAAGAATAGATCCCCACCTTTCAGAAAATCCTAAGCGTGTCTATTTTGGGCTCGCAAGAACACTTTGAACACGAAAATCACTATAACAACCAATTGATTTTGGGGTTCAATGGTTGCATTTACGTAAAAGATGTATACCACCTTTCCTGTACATAATTGTGTGCTGAACGTTTTTGCTTCACATTATGCTTTTGATTTGTCGACGGTTAAGGAGTTACAGCCAAAAAAAAAAGTCTTTTCTGATCCGCAGGGAAGCCGCCCGTTGATAAAATGTCAGGAAGACGTGAAATGATGTAATATTCGCCGGAACGTAACTCCGCAACTATAAGTGATACAAAAACAAGGTTTCGACCATTCTTTAACTTAATTCGAGGGCTACAAATTATAATAGAGCTCCCAAAGTTGTAACGACGTTTTTTTTTTACATGCTATTCCAAGAAAAAAAACGTGTAAATGACGTCTTTTTGACGTCATAAAAAAATTGCTCAACATTTAGCGTCTGGCACTCATCGGATTGTGGTTTAGGAGGAAAAGGTACTCCAGGAAACGTCAAAATACATTATATATGAAACAAAACAAGGTTAAGTGGATATAGCGTGGCACTTATTCATTCAAGACCAGGTCACTATTTTTTCGCTTGATCAAAACTCCTGTGCCTATTCGAAAAACAGCGCTCTTTCAGAGTCAGCTACTCAACATTTTTTTTTTTTTTAGTTAATTTCTTTGAGCCTTAAGTTAGCCGAAGCAACTTAATGCTTGTATGGCTGAACTGGCTCAATTTTGAACATTACCAGACTTTTTGAGAAGAAGAAACATCTGGTAAAGGGAAGTGCCAACCAATTAAGAGCCAATTTCCAGTGAACCGCCTTTTAAAACAATATACTCTGGCAAATAAGTACTGCAATTGTTAAACTTGTATTAATCTACTGATGGGTGATGCAATTTCATCACCTTACAGGTGGCGCAGTAGCGTGTGTCCAGAATTAAATATTTGTGGTGCTGACGATTGCCGTAATCGTGCAGGCAAATTTTACCTGGTTGGACTTTATCTGTTAGAAAACAAAAATGAACTCGTTTGATGTTTAAGGTAAGGTTTAACTGATCCGAAGTCAAACCAGCAAAGGAACAGAAATAAACCTATCTGTAAGGTTTCACATATACTGCAGTACTGCTATTCTGTTTAGTCCACATGAAACCTTAATTGCTGTATTGAAATGGTTGTACCATTTTTACTTGTGTACACCATAAGTCAGCTAATGATTGGTGCATTCTACTTGGCTGAACGGTATCCCTGAAAAATGTTAAAAACTAAAAGTCTTAGTATGCGGACTACAGTCCTGCACGTAATTCAGGGTACGTACGAGTCCTTGAAAACTTACAAATGTCCTGGAAAATAATAATGAAATTCCAGGCCTGGAAAAGTACTTGAAAAATCTTGAAAAATGATGTATGTACTGTCAGTAGGGTGTTGAACGGAAAGGAGACAAACTTGAATAAAGAACCCTGAAAAATGAGCCCTGGCAGTAGTAGTGTGTATGTAGCCGTTAACTTATTCCTTCTTTGTTTGGGCCTCAGTTTTTGAAATAAAATTGGGCTCTGGTTTTAAATTTTATTTACATGTATAATGGTTGAATACCTCAGTAAGATTTCACATGGCCTAAACAATATAAAAACACTGCAATATCTGCAACCTTTCAGGAACATATGATGTTTATATGTTCATATGATGTGTTCCTTTGCTGTTTTGACGTCGGACAAATTACCTTACCTTAAACATCAAAAGAGTATGTTTTTGTTTTTTAATTCGTGGTACTTTGGCATACCAAGTTGGTCTTCTGTACTCCTTGCAAATACACTTTCGCTCGCTCATTCAGCGTATGTCCTTCTGTTGGAACTTAGTTTGTCTGCAGCTCTGTTTCAGCTAGGACGATGTATGTTTACGGGAGAAGCTAATTCACGATTTGGGGCGTTCCAGTTGTGATCTTCCGCTTTGAAGCTGTGGTTGCCGCCATTGAGAACCTAAGTCCAACGATAGGGTAACACCATACAAGCAACTTGTTTCAAATGTGGTGATGGTGGCTGAGCGGTGGCAAATCTCAGCCTAGTTGCCTGAAGAAGCTGATCTAGTCAAGGACTGGAAAGCAAAGTCCCTGCCAGTTTGTTCCGACCAGGCCAGAGTGAGAGACCACCAGGCTCCTTCAGCGGCTATGGGATTGTTCTAGCGTATTCTAGACGTTAGTTCAGCCTGAGATGATCCCGAAGATTACCCGGACCGAATCCCTGCTTTGTCCCTCCCTTTACACTTCTTTCTCCTTTTAAAATGTCTAGCAAGTTTAAAATTGAGCCGGTTCATCTGCACGCGGATTAGTTTCCTTCATATGACTTAAGGTTCCAAGAAACTCATTAAAAAAAAATAACAACGCATAATAATTAATGAGCACACTTCATGTGGGCTAAAAAATAAAACCTGTTTCTATGCCAAAGGTAATCAAGGTAATATTTATTTAATTGGAAGGGGATGAGGGTGGGGGAGGGAGGGGGTAGCTTGAGAGTAAAGGTACACACAGGCGTGGGCTTGCACTTGAGGAAAGTTGTCCTCCCCCCCCCCCACACCCAGCCACCCACCCCCTAAAAACGCCCAATTTTATCTGGATGGGAGGTCAAAATTGCTTTCTATTGCCTAAGGGGAAAAATACACCACCTGTAAATTTCTTGCATTCAGTTCCTGAGTGCCTGTTACCCTGGAGGAAATAAAAACGTAGATACGCCCAGTTCGCACACCCACTGCGCATGGACACTCCTATAAATGGCGCATGGACAAGCCAGCTGCCATCTCTCGATATGTCACGATTGGTGACTCAAGAGGGGAGGTTGGGTGGGAGATTTACAGGTAGTGGTTTTTTCCACTTAGGCAATAAAAACCAATTTTGACCTCCCATCCAGGTAAATTTGAGCTTTCTAGTTGCCGGGGAAGGAAAAATACACTACCTGTAAATTTCTTGCATTACAGATGACCTCATCGTTTAGGCGGCGGGCCCCATCGTGACGGGTTCCCAAGGGTGTGAACTGGGTCCCCAGAGGCTCGTTGATCGGTTTTGGACAATAGTCAACCGAGTGGCCTGAGTAGATGATTGCGTGAAGCCATCTAAGTGGGGAGAAATCCAACCATTGTTGAAGCGAGTCAGCTAGGTGGATTAGAAGTTTTTCCTCCTCAAAAAAATTTATTATCTTATCATTATAATTAATTTTATCGAGATTGAGAAGAAAGGGAAGATCCTTGAAGTTTGATGGTTTCAATTCCATGTAGATACTTGGTTTATGGTGGAAAACAAAACGCAGCTGAGCTCGAGTCTGGTGTCTTTGAAAAGCAGTTTGAAACGGTGACAACACCCAAAATCAGTCAGCTATTTGTTCAGTTGTTTAGAAGTGTCAGATTATGGTAGTGACAGGTCACTTAAGAATGTATGATGAGATTAATAATGGAAGGGATTGTCCTTGGAACTTTGCGTTGAAGCGTAGGAGATTGCAGGGTCATCATAAACATGAGTTCCCAAAATGTTGCGTGATTGAAAAGTTCAGGAATGAGCAATCAGGAGCAGTCAGTGTTGAAGGCTTTGGAGAGCCCATTTCGGAAGGCGGACACGGGACAAGAGAAGAGGGTCAGTGTTGAGGGACGTGTGACGAACGAGAGGCTATATCCCTTCGCACGGGCACGGCAGAGTGTGCAAGGAAGAGTGCAGGTTCTTGTGTTTGAAACAAAACGCATTTCAGATTTCGATGGCGTGAATTTTGAAGCATTGTCCCATTGCTAGACCTGTCGGGCTAAATATTGGTCTTTCGGCATGGCTTGGTTTGCACTAGTGTGCAGGGCTGACACAAAGCCGAAGGCAGTTGTTAGTCCTCGGTTCTTCTTGGAGGGAGAAGCTGCGTCAGGTTCGTAGAAAAAACGTTGGGAACGCTGGCTTCCACAGCATTAAGGAGGTCGAAAATTAGGATGGCCGAGGGATGCAGTGCCAGCTTGAAGGGAGTCTACATAGGGGTAAGTGGTTGACGCTCAAGGTTTACTTGTGGTAAGGTGCGTTGGCATACTGCAAGGGCCGAGGCTGAGTCGAGACCATTATCAGGGTGAAGGACGGCATTAGCAGACCCTAAAGGACGAGTGACGAGGTGCGTTTCCTCATGCTTGGTGAAGGTGGAGATAAAGGGAGTCGATTTCCTCTTGTGGGAATCGTTGTCCGAGGATGCAACCCAGTCGTGGGTAGAGAAGCTTGAGGACGAGATGGGAATTGAAAAGGGTCAGAGATGAATGTGACGAGGGAACCATAACACAAGCAGGGTGAAGTGCGGTGGTCCGCAATCGGGGTGTTAAGGAGCCGATCCAAGGATGGGCCAAACGTGGTTGGAGTTGCAAGCGGGCTTGTTGACTACGAACGGTAACATGATGAGAAGATGACGAGCTGAGCCCTTCATGGTTGGTGTTTAGATGGATTCAGAGGCGAAGACAACTAAGGGTGGCGAGCAGCGACCGTTGGGACGGATACCAGTTGTTCCAGGCGGATGCATGTTGTGGTCCAAGTTGGCCGGACTCAATGTGGGTTGACGATTGAGCTGTACCGGTGGCCTTAGCTTGTGTCATGAAAGGGGGAAGATCGTAAGCGAACGATGAAAGTCATTGTAGAGTGGTAGTCGCCGGGGTAAAGCGAGGTGATTGTGGCAATGCCAATCCACGTAGGGAACAAAGGTGGCCGAACGGCCAAGAACCTTCATGAGGGTGCTGATGAACAAACTCGGAGGCGTCGAATGGCAGAGAAGCACGAACGCAACAAATCAGGGTAGCAGCAACATGCGGGCTGAACATTGATGAACGAAATACGGCTTGTGAAGAATGGGTGGTGCGGACGGTAAGGGTTTGTCAATGACGACCGGACCAGTAAACGACGAGCGGGGGCGAACGATAAACGGGCGTGCGGTTGGTGATGGACTTGACGGACGGCTAGGCCTGCAGGCGACGAACGTAAGTGAGCGGCAAACGGGTGCACGAACGCAATTGGGCTTGAGAGGCGAGCGGAACGACGAACGGAGCCACGAACGATGAAGGGGTGAGAGTGTGAGTGGTGAACAGCAGATGGTTGCTGGACGGGTAGCGTAGGGACGCAAGTGTGCTTGGACGGCGAACAGGACAGCAAACGACGAACGGGCGCTGAATGTGTGGGTCCTTTGAGTAGTGAACGGGCTGCGAACGACGAACGGAGCAGTGAACAATGAGTGGGAACACGGACATAAATGGGCCTAAATGGAGAAAGGGCTGCCATAGAAGGTATGGAGGGAAAGACGACATCAGATCGACTAGTCAGGAAGAACGAGCAAGGGCTTGTTGATGATGAAAGTCGGGAGGAACCAAGACGGCGTGTGGTTACGAGCGCTGAACTGGCTAACGACGAGCGATGCCATGAGCTGCAACGATCGACGAATGGGAACGACGAGACGATAAGCCTCAAGAATTGACGGACGGCGAACGGGAACGACAAACAGGAACGCGAACGTGAACGACGAACGGGAACAACGAATGAGACGATGAGCCTCAGGGATTGACGAACGGCGAACGAGAACGACGAACGGGAACGCCGAATGAGACGATGAGCTTCAAGAATTGCCGAACGCCAACCAGGAACGACGAAAGAGACGATGAGCCTCAAGGATTGACGAATGTCGAACGGCGAACGGGAACAACGAACGAGACGATGAGCCTCAAGGATAGACGAATGTCGAACGGGAACGACAAACGGGAATGACGCATGATGCAATGAGCTTCAACGATGCGATGAGCTTCAAAGCACGACGAACGGGAACGGTGAACGAGCGATGGCTTCGTGGGTCGACGAACGGCAAATGGCGAATGACGAACGGGAACGACGAACGATGCGATGAGCTTCAAGAGCGACGAACGTCGAACGGGAACGGCGAACGATGTGATGGTTTCCAAGACCAACGAACCACGAACGGGAACGACAAACGATGCGGTGAGCTTCAAAGACCGACAGACAGCTAGCGGGAATGACGAACGGTACGATGAGCTTCAAAGACCGCTGGACGGCGACGGGAGCAGCGAGCGGTGCGATGAGCTTCAAAGACCGGCGACTGGGAAAAACGAACGATACGGTGAGCCTCAGGGATTGACGAACGGTGAACGGCGAACGGGAACGAAGAATGATGCGATGAGCTTCAAGAACGACGAACGACAAACAACATGACGGGTAACAGGAGCGAAGCGACCGTGACGGTTGCGTGTAGGAACAGAGATGGCAGCTGGCTTGTCCATGCGCCGTTTATAGGAGACCTGCACACGCTACGCATGCGCAGTGGGTGTGCGAACTGGGTGTATCTACGTTATTATTTCCTCCAGGGTAACAGGCACTCAGGAACTGAATGCAAGAAATTTACAGGTTGTGTATTTTTCTTTCCCCGGCAACTAGAATGCTAAAATTAAACTTTGACAATATAGGGACCACTTTTTTGAATCCAAAATCCAATTCTAGGATCCGAAAATGTTGGTTCTATGTTTCGAAATGTTTGAAAATTCACAAAAGATTGTCCAACTTTCATTAGGTGCATGTTGCCTCATGTATAAGTAGAAATTTCACGTATGGTATCATGATTAAACTGTTTTTATTGATTTAAACCACTTTAGAAAAAAGGTTTTAAAAGAAAGTTAGAAACAATTTCAAATTAATATCGAATTTAAAACAAAAGTAAAGTTTTAATGTGTCCAAATTATAGCTCTGCATTTTAATTGGAAAGACAAACAGTAACTAGTTTTGTCAACAGATTGAGCAGAAATTCGTCACCAGAAGTGAATAATCCACACGCAGTTTTGAACGTGTACAAACACTTTTTCCTGTTATTAGTAAAGGCGGTATTAGCCTTTACTGTAAGGTTTGACCTCGGTCTCCCATGTTAAAGCTGAAATTTCGATGCTTAATTTCTCAACATTTTTCTATGAAATTTCGTTTATAAGCTTTGTGGGACTTGGCCAACACGTGTAGGCTACCAACTTCTATTAATTCCGATTTGTCACATTGGAGATCTGGACTTCAGCTGGAATCGTGAGTTTCATTTTTGTCTTATATGGTGGTGGTGGTGGTGATGGGGATGGTGGACTTTGGACACGTTCCTACAATGGTCTCTATAGACTAAACCATTTGTCGTTGAAAGCTGGCTGGTTCTTAGCTTATTTGAAAGATCTACTTCTTGTGATGTGCCCTTTACGGACATAGAAATTTCAATTGGTCGTTCCGTTCCGGAGTTAAGGTGCCCTGAACCATCCGTTTTGTTGTTATACACTGTTTTAAACATTGTTTTTATGCAACAATGCCCATCAGCAAACGCCAGACGCAAGGCGTAGACTGAAGATAAGCAAATGCTAACAATGCTGGTGAGCCAACAATTTACTCGCACGTGAGAGGAAGCATTATCCTTATTACGAATTTTTATTTATGAGCAAAAAACATTAGAGCTCGTATCCCCTACTCACAGCCCTGAAGGTACACGAATAAAAACGGATTAGAGTTCACTCGAACGCAACGAACTATAATTTGAACTATAATTTGTGTTCATTTTGTGTATGCATGTTTATCTTTCAATTTTGTAGCGTTTTGCTGTTTATGGCGTCTATTTTGTGTGTGTTTGTGGGTTTACGTTTTGCGAATTGGAGTTCAAATTATAGTTCGTTGCGTTCGAGTGAACTCTCCGTTTTTATTCGTGTAACTTCAGGGCTGTGAGTATGGGGATACGAGCTCCTTTTTTTTCCTAAACGGCGAAGCCGTTTTTTGCTCAGTTAATTTGTTGGCTTTTTTCGCTTCCATTTTATATGTGTACACTGTCTTCTCTATGAGTAGTTGTTTCTGGATTGTTTCAGAATCGCCGCAACAATTAAACTGGCTTCCCGAAGCCCGCATTGAATAAGTAAATAAGTTACTCAGTCGCCCAATTTTGAGGATTTAAGACTTCCCACCCTACGGTTTAAAAACTTGAAGATTTAAGGGAAAATCAAGACCATTTAATTTTGGTTCTCCACAACGAGCTAGCTAACTCAAACAACGACAATGTTAGTTTCCCGGCACCCAACCATCGATGCATCTTGTTCGAGTGAGCTATAATCCGATATTGTGCGCCTCGCCTATTGTTACCCTATTGTTACATGTTGCAGCATTGTAACCTTTTTGAAATTGTTAGCCGCTCCGCCTCCGCCTCCTGTCTTTTCTGAAATTGTCGTGCGCAAACGAACTCTAATAAGCACGACCTGTAATACAGGGTGAGGCAACTGAAGTGTCCAGCAACAATGTCTTCTAAAGACGTGTAATTAAATCAAATCAAATACCAACCAATACTATGCCACTGAAAACACTCCGTGTTTCCCTGGAACTGGAATTCAAATTACAGTTAGTTTCGTCCGAGTGGCGAACCGGACTCGAACAGTTTTTTATTTGTGTACCGTCACAGCTTTGAGTTCCATGGAGATATAAGCTCTAATATTTTTTCTAAACGGCAAAACCGTTTTTTTTTTTTTTTTGTTCAGTTAATTAGTAAAGGTTACTGTAAGGTTTGACCTCGGTCTCCCATGTTAAAGTTGAAATTTCAATGCTTAATTTCTCCGCCGTCTTTCAACATTTTCCACTGAAATTTGGTAAGTGAGCTTAGTGTGACTTCGCCAACACGTCTACCAACTTTTATTAATTTTCCGATTTGCCATATTGGAGATCTGGACTTAAGCTGGAATCGTGAGTTTAATTTTTGTCTTATACGGTGGTGGTGGTGAGGAACTTCTTTGGACACCAATTGCGTACTCTGAGGACTAAACCATTTGTCGTAGAAAGCTGGTTCTTAGTTCACTTGAAAGATCTATTTCCCTTTACAGAAATAGAAATTGGTCGTCCCATTCCGGTCCTGAACGATCCGTTTTATTGTTTTAAATAGTTTAACATTGTTTTTATGCAACAATGCCAATCAGCAAATGCCAGACCAAGGCGTATGGATTCAAAGGGTTTAACGAGCGTTAACCACTCCTGGTCATCTGCCCGAAGCCCTAAGGCCCTATGTCTGCAACAGCCAGATTCCCAGGCGGTCACCCACCCAAGTATCAATCCAGCCCAATGCTGTTTAACTATAGATTAAAGGGTTAAAGGGTTTAACGAGCGTTAACCACTCCTGGTCATCTGCCCGAAGCCCTAAGGCCCTATGTCTGCAACAGCCAGATTCCCAGGCGGTCACTATAGATTAAGCAAATACTAACAATGCTAGTGAGCTAACAATTCACCCGCACCTGAAGAGGAGCATTATTCTTATTACGAATTGATTTATAAAATGAAAACTAATTTCTTGTTTACGTAGCACTTATTACACATCTGCACGATAGTGGAGTTGAGTCAACACACAATTTAAAAAAAAGGAGTGATATCATATCAAAAATCAAAACTGGTAAAAGTGGCCGCCAAGTTCCGAATGGTTCGGCCCTTCAAAGGAGTGCTATCAGCACACCAAAACATTCGCCAACATAATCGCACCGAATAATACGTTGGACGTTAAATGAAAACCTGAACATTGCTACCGAAAGTAGCAATGTTCTACTTTTCATTTAACCTTCGGACTATTAAGCGGTGCGATTAACTTGGCGAATGTTTTTTTGGTGTGTTGATATCACTCCTTTGAAGGGCCGAACCATTCGGAACTTGGCGGCCCCTTTTACCAGATTTGGGTTTTGATATTATAATGATTTGCACATCACTCTCCCGTGGTAAAGCTAAAATGTCCATTTGCCCATTTGGCTTGCCGTCCTCTATTACAAGACGGACAAAGCCGCTGATGTACAGCTGCGGACAAACAACCTTCCAAAAGAAAGACTTGCACTGAATGAGCGTAGGCGACTGCAGATAGGAAAAAAACGTACCGTACCCTCAAATAATTGCTACAAAAGGTTTCTCAACTGTTTTTTTGTAGTAACTGTTGTGCAGAAAGACATACTAAAAGTTTACCAAAGTTTGACAGACGGAAAGGCACAATTTTCAAGATGGCGTCCAAGATGGTCGCCAAATACCTAACCCCTATCGTAAAAAATTACTACAAAAGGTTTCTTAACAGTTTTTGGTAGTATCAGGTGTGCTGAATAACATACTAAAAGTTTACTAAAGGTTGACTACCGGAAAGGACCAATTTTCAAGATGGCATCAAAGATGGCTGCCAAATACCTAAGTCCTCCAATTTTCATTGTAGAAAAGTAAAGTCGGTGTCCACTCCTATGTTTGTACGGCCCTGGAAATCATTTATCACATCTAAACTATAAAAATATTTTATTTATTTTATTTTATTACAAAAAAATAACGGAATTATCAATGTTAACATTTTTACAATTAGTCACTGTCCCAGTCACTGTTCCAAACAGATTCCTTGAATTTATTTTCACAATTGTCTGTTTGGCATGTTCCATAAGCAGACTTGCATGGTAGGCCGTGTCTCGTGCAGCAACTGCATTGTGCATTTCTTCTGTATAATCAGATGTGATAAATGAATTCTAAGACCACTAAAACATAGGGGTAGACTCGGACTTTACTTTTCTATGATGAAAACTGCAAGACTTAGGTGTTTGGCAGCCATCTTGAAAATTGGGCCCTTTCAGTAGCCAAACTATAGTAAACTTTTAGTATGTTATTCAACATACCTGATACTACCAAAAACTGTTGCGAAACCTTTTGCACCAATTTCACTATGGGGGTTAGGTACTTGGCAACCATCTTGGACGCCATCTTGAAATTTTGCCTTTCCAGTTGCCAAACTTTGGTAAACTTTTTAGTATGTTATTCAACACACATGATACTACAAAAAACCGTTGGAAACCTTTTGTATCAATTTCACTAAACGAATTTTGTATTTGGTAGCCACCTTGGATGCCATCTTGAAAATTTGGACTTTCCAGTGGTCAAACTTTGGTAAACTTTTAATGTTATTCAGCACACCTGATATTACAAAAACCCGTTGAAAAACCTTTTGTAGCAATTTTTTTAGGGTCCAACCGTATTTTCAGCTGACTAGCGGGCGAAGCGAGCGAAATTCAATGCATTTCCAACGAGTACAGAAAACCAACTTAGTATGTAAAAGTATCACGAATTAGAAAACAAAAATGAACTGGTTTAATGTTTATGGTAAGGTTTAACTGATCCGAAGTCAAAACAGCAAAGGAACGCAAATAAACTTTCCTGTAAGGTTTCACATACCACAGTGTTCCTATACTGTTTAGTCCACATGAAACCTTACTACTGTATTCAACCATTAAACCCGTAAATAAAATTAAGACCATATCCCAACTTTCAATATTATTTTAAGAATAATATAGTGTATAATAGAGGCTACACACTCGCCTACATTCGAAGCTAAATTTTTCAGCAATATTCTAGTCAAATCGTCTCCTGTCCGTTCATCCTATTGTATCCTATTGATACATAGCCTGCCTATACCAGGTTTCACGATTTCATATTCACGACTTCAGGACTGGTGTTTCATTTTTATTTTCAACGATATTTCTAGGTTTTCGAGGAGTCGCACGAACCCTGAATTACTTAATCTGTAGGTACGTACTAAGCACACTAAAAGTATGGTTTTTACGATTTTTCAGTGATTTCGTTTAGCCAAGTAGAATGAATCAATCAGATTATCCAGTTTTAAAGTAACTAAAAACTTCTGAATACAGCAGTAAGGTTTCACGTGGACTAAACAGTACAGTGCCACTGCGGTAAGTGAAAGTTTATTTGTGTTCCTTTGCTGATTTGATTTCGGGTCAGTTAAACCTTACCTTTAACATCAAACGAGTTCGTTTTGGTTTTCTAATATCTTAGGGCCTAACTCATGTTTTCTAATTTTTTACTAAAAAGTTTCTGTACACGTACATCAAGAAATTTGCACGAAAAAAATTACTTGCTGGTTTCTTACTTCATTTTTTAAAGCGTTATGGGAGATAAATGAAATTGCAGTGAGAAGATACAAACAGGCCCATCCTAGTTCCCGGATGCTACGACGGGTGTTTGTTTATAGCCTTGTGGGAAGCCATGCTGCAGCGAGTCTGTAACAATTATTAATCACCATTGTTGAAACTAGTGTTAGCAAATGGCCAACGCTGGAGGGTGTTGCTTTGCTACGGTCTGGCTTGTTGCATTTGACGCATAAAATATGGGGGAAAAAAACAGAAAACTTTTTTCGTTGGGGAGGGGAGGTTGGAATTTTAAAGTAGAAAATTTAAACTTGTCTTCCCTTTAAAAAAATTTAAAAAAAAAGGTTTATCGCACGCTAACTATAATGCTAACTATAGTTTGTTCCACATTCTGTTTGCAGGAAACTGACCCTGTATGACGCCACGTTTCCTTCGACTACGAGTGCAATAAACGTAAATACACCACTCGTAGACTCTAATAGTAACTGTGTAGAGTCTACAAGGGTGATATCCACATGTTTTTTTTACTCTTAGTACAAGGAAACGTGGCGTCGTACAGTACGTTTCCTTCAAACATAATGTGGAACAGACTATAGAGCAGTGACATTTGCCGTGATATTGGAACCAGTATGGGTTTTGGAGGGCATAACTACACAGTGCACTACATAAAAATGGAGGGAAAAACAACGGAAGAGCGGATTTCGTAGGCTTAAAATAACGTTGTTTTCTCCAACAACAAAATTCGCGCGTTTTAGGTCTAAGAAATCACTCTTCACAGCATCGGCTTCAGTATGACGCCCTTCTGTTTCTCTCTGAAGTGCCCCTTGCAGCTAACCATTAAGGCTCCAGCATAGAGTTATATACATTAATACTACGCCGTGTCACTGCTCTATAGTGGAGAACGAAATTATTAAGCTTCCGTAGCAAATAGGCTGCTTGACACTACGTCGATTTGACGTGTATTAGCTTAACAACTATTAGCACTACAGAAAGTTTAGTTAGCAGACAACTGGCTAATGCAAAATTAAACTAAAATTGCATAATCTCGGAGTCCAATAGGTGAATTTATGAAACTCTCTCTAGTTATATTTTGAAGTTGGCATATTTTGGTATATATATTGGTAAGCTGGTATTTTGAACTTGGCATAAAATTTTCCTTCACTTGGCACGAATTTATTTATAACGAGAGTTTATTATTTTTATTTATCATGCATTCCCATGAAAACTTCCGGTGTCTTACAATTACGTGCTGTAGAAGGTCGAAGAATTTTATTTCGACTCATGAGAGTGAGAACACACTTTAAATTCGTGTGAAATTATAATTTTCACTTGTCACGTTGAATTTCTTAGTCAAAACGGTAAAGTCAAACGTTGAAATTCGGTTACTATTAAATTTTAGGGAGCGTTCACAAATTTCGTAACACTTGAAGGGGGGAGGCGGTTGAGCAAATGTGTTACCGTCTGCTATGAGGGGGGGGGGGTTAGGAGGGATTGTTACGTAACATACTAATTTTCTCAAAATAATTTTTCGCTAATTTTTTAGCTAAACTGTTAGTTAACTAACTTTTGTTCACAGTTTAAAATCAAAAATCACTTCAAAAATCACTGTTCATTACGCCCCTTTGTAAACTAAACAGCGTATAAAAACAAATGCATAAAAAATACTATACAGTTGATAGGGTGGGGAGGGGGGGAAGTAAGAACGTATTACGTATTTTCAGGTCATGCCAAGTGTTACACTGTTAATACAAAGGGGGTGGGGGTGTAAATTGCTAGTAAACGAATTACGTAATTTGTGAACGCCCCCTTACCAGAAAAAAAAAACACTACGATTAAATTATAGGGGAAACTTTTTCTCTAGGCTACAGATCCAGACAATATTAAGATGCAGGCTGTCGAATAAACATATCGTATGATTTCAGATTGATTGCAACACACACACAATACTTAAATAAATAAAAGATAGGCGTACGTTAGTATTGTTAGTATTTTATTTGGTAAATTACTAAAATAACGGTGGCACAAAATACACACGAACACGAACAAATACGCTTTGTTTCTTCAATAAAACATGCTGTGACTTGTTGCGGTTAGTAACATGAGATGAGCTGTAAGTAACGCCAACGACTAGCGTCCATTCCTTAATTCAAATTTGTTTTGGCTCAGCCTTACCGCTTCGATAGTTTGGGTCAAATTCAAATGCTTCCCGCCTTGGCTCACGTGCTTCCGTTTGATGGTGGAGATGAAATATTCCTCCGGTACGATGAGCTTTCCGGTTGACTTGTACACCAATCGACCATCGGAGGGGCGGGCGTCCATGCGGCCGGCCCAACTTTTAAACTTTTTCCTCAGCCTTTTCCGTTTTTCGGCCGTCGTTACGGGGCCGTCGACGAGATCGTGGAGTAAGACCGTGTCGGGCATGTTGACGCATCCCGATCTGATGTACTGCTGGAACAATCGGTAGAGATCGTAAGTGAGCATGCCCCCTTTCTTGTTTTGGATGTTGGCTGCAGCCATGGGGTTTGGGTTTTAAATGTCCGAAAGTGAACTTTGGGTAAAAATGGATCTTCTAGTTGACGAGGGGAGCAAAAATGCACTTGTCAGGCAGCTGTTCTTCTACCCGCTCAATGAAGCCGCCATATCGACCAACGCCGACGACGCTACGGGGTTGCCTAGCAACTGTAGCATCCGCGGCACGGCCTCGGGGTCTCGTTCCCCCTTTCCTCCTGTTTCCCCTCTCCCCCTCCCTCTCCTACTCTCTCTCTCTCTCGGATGGCGTCCCCGGGATGATGACGTCACGTGTTGATGTAGGGTCGATGAATTGTGGGATTCAAAATGGCCTTCGTTCTCTCGTCTGCGCTTCGATGAATGAAAAACACCATGGAAAATCGTGATCGTAATGCCTGATTATTATGTTTAAACTGTTTGAATGCCTACGAAACCATTCCGAACCAAGGTAAGGTATCGACCGAGCTGGAATTATTTTCCTTCCAGCGCTTATTTACAGAGACTGGAGGTTTAAGTGCCCGGTTGCTGCCCAGTTGGCTTCTCTGTTAGGCTTACGGATTCATTAACCTTTGTAAAGAGGATGAGATTGGGACCCGTAAGGCGTACTGTATATTTTTTCCACGCAAAATAAATATCACCTAAACACCCGTGCACATGCTTCAATAAAGGTTCACACGTCGTAGTATGTGGTATTTAGTGATTTCACCGCCATTTTTACCAATACGTGATTATCGGGGTTGGCGAGTGTCGGCTTTTCTGTACGGCAGCGTTAGCTGATTTTTTTTCGTTCTCAACAGGCTGTTGTTATTGGCACACTCACTGCAGATTGAACGATTATTGCACGCAAACTGCGGGCCGTTAAAATGAAGTGGGGTGAATTCGTATTTCATAATTAAGTGCTCGTGACTAAGCGTCCATGTGCGTTGAATGTGGACATTATACAATTTGTTTTATTAATAATATCGTTACTGGTTAATTAGTATTGTAGACTACGCCCTTTTGTCGTGGTTTATGCGTATGATGACGGTTTATTTTAATTTTGTTGGTAGAAATGATAGTAATATTCATCCGTTAGTCAGTAGGCTACTGTAAGTTGTTTTCGTTGAAAGCATATAAGTAAGGCAGTGAAGCTTGGTACGTTGGTGACTTTTTCAAATCAAAGATTTTAAGGCTTGAAATCTGTTCATTAGGGAATTCTTTGAAGTCGGTTAGTTCGGCGTGCTGGAGGGATAGGCTGCTAATTAGGTTAGGATTGTTACACCCAATGTACAAGTCAAGTGTTGAAAATAATGGAACTTTGCTAGTTACATAATATCAGCCTGGTAGCTGGCCGGGGCCCAATATAAATGTTCCCGAAAAGTTTTGTTTGTTTTGAACTTGACTTCGTTTATGCACCTTAAATTGTTTTCATCTGGCCAAAAAACATTATGGCTGAGTGGTTAGTGTGCTCAGTCTAGTAGCTTGAAGTAAGTCTATTAAAGCTTAAATGTACATTCCTCCCGGTTGGCTTTCCTGTAAGACTCAGTTTTGCAACATTACTTCAGAGGCCTGTAAACGTTGCAAAGGCATTCATTTTTCTATTTTTTCCCTCGTGAGAAACGGAATTGCTATATTCACTCTTACCTAACCTATGTAAATGTCGCAAAAGTTATTTCGAAATTAGAGAGAAGGTATGTCCTTTTAAAAGTAACTCGAAATGGGTACCACAACAAAGTCTTAATGAGACAGTCTGATGAGGGTGTGGGGCCGTCTATCTGCTCCCTCAGAAGCCACAGGAACTAATTCCATAAGTCTTAGGCTCTGCAACGATAGGAGATTTATCGTTTTATGCCTGAGTTTGTCACATTCGTACTAAATTTTCTTCTTCGAAAACGTCTGATGACGTTCAATACTGAGCCAGTTTATCTATCACCACGTTGTGTCAGTTAGCTTAAAGTGACTTTGTGTGCCGCTCTATAACTACCGCAAACTCGGGTGTCAGTACGCTCAATCAGTGAAGATCAAACTTCGAAGGGAAGTAACCCAGATATTTACTGAATTTTTCCGAAATTTGCCGAATCTTACCAAACTCGAGTTCTGTGCCAATCACAGCATGCTTGTCTTTACCATTTGGCCCTTAATTTCATCTTTACTTTCTGTGTGTAAAGAAAAAATAGCGTATTCATGGTCTTTAATTATAGTTTCATGTCACATAATTTTAGTACAAAAATTATCAGTGGATCCTAGATGTATTTGTATTTACTTTTGTATGTGGCATTTACCGTAGAAAATTATCATTCCTTACAAACAGACAAGCTGACCCTAGTACATTGCAGCAGCACAAGTTATATGACCACGCCCTGCTTGCAACCAAAGTTTCATTCGATTAGAACATTTTCCAAGACGCGACTAGTTTGGTGTTTGTAATAGCAGTTAAAAAAATAGTTTTCATTTTTCTGACCATTTTGCCAACTGACTAAAGCATTGGAGGGGTGCAACACCCTCCCCCCCCCCCCATATCCTCCTGTAAAATTGTCCCTGCGCTCAATGGGTAGGGTTAGGTTACAGACGACCAAGACAGATTGATGCGTGGTGCCAGAGCTTTTAGCTTTTAGCTCTGTCGGCCCTGCAGTCAACCTACCTTTGCTGGAATGAACAGCGAGGAAGGGGCATAGGAAATAAGACGTAGGAAATAAGGCATAGGATGCAAGTGAAATAGTCCCACGAATAAAGCAGAATATCTTCTAGTTGTCACATTTAAAAAAAAGGAGTTACAAAAAAGGTTATTAACGTCAGGTTAATATAGTCATGTGATTGCTTCATGGAACGTATTGGGAAAACTGATGTGCCTTGTTTGGAATGCAAGTCCCTTTAAGGGTCGCAGAGTTTGAAGTGCTGAGTGAGTACCGTAATTCGCCTATTAAAAAGCCCATGGGCTGTTAAATTAATTGGATAAAAAGGGGGTGGGCCATAACAAAGTTATAACTCATTTTTTGAATCTTATGTACAGGAAGGGGATGCCCTAACGCCATCGTGAAAAATTCTGCGTTTACGTATTCATCTCATGTACATGTGATCCGAGTTCGGTCTAGCATTAACACAATGCCTTTACTGTCACTTGTTCAGGAATTTACGTTTATTAGTTTAGTGTAGTTAGTTTGCTTTATGTATGAAGCTTTTAGTTAATTTTGGTGCAGAAAAACCATGATTTTCAGGTGTTAAAACATTGATTTCCTTGAATGTATATGGTTTTTAGTCGATTATTAGCAGAAAAATTGTGATCTAAAATTACAGCCCCCTCCCCCATCCTCCTGGACTAACTTAAGTGATTTCACGACTTCTGACCTAAATCATTTTAGTGTGGTGAGCCATAGCTTTGCTAGATCTGTTAATAGGCGGTTTATGGCAATAGTTTGCCACATATTAGATGCAAAAGTGAACATGTCTTCTGTAAGGTCGTGGAAGATGGCAAAAATTTGCTTCCCACATTTCTCAGGCTTGGTAGAAAGATATACCTGTGTACAGTGTTAGAGCTAGATTTCTCATTTTTTGTTGGGTATTGTAATGGAGTAAATTCAGCCAGCATTGAAAATAAACATAGACGTAATTCAGTAAGGGAAAAAAAAGAGAAAAGAAATTGTTCGAGGGCTATAAAAAAAATTGTAAGTATGTGAATGGTGTTGCTCTGCAGTAGGTCTATACTAAATCACGGGTGAAAAAAAAACGTTGACGTCACTGTAAGGAAATTAACGAAGATGATAGAATATAATAACAGTATTTTTTTTTATTCGATGCATCTATTTTGAGCCTGAAGACGTTTGTTTTATTAGTCATTAAGTTCTGTTGGCTAATCTGAGAAAGTGTTGAAATAAAATCACTACATTACCGTAGTTAAAACAGGCGGAGGCAGCAGGGTGCTGGCCAGTAACGGGATGGAAACAGATGAAGTCGGAGTGGTGATGCTTTGTTGGGGTAACAAAGTTGTGATGAGTTAGACAGTCTAGAGCAGAACACAACGAGTAAAATCTGGAACAGGGTAGTGGTTTTGTTTGTGATGACGGAGTCCGGGGGGGGGGGGGGGGGG
>JAHWFP010250903.1:48830-64296 GCA_023313725.1 Lithobius niger
AAAATAGGGCCCAATAAACTTAGCTATGAGGTAGGCGTTCAAGGAAGTTGCAAGATCCCCATTACCATGTAAGCCAACTCATTTAAAACAATTTTAGTGTCTTTTGAAAAGTTCAACCCTTGACTGCTAGCATGTACGTCTTAAGGATGAACAGAATAAACTAACCCAAATTTAAATGTGAATTTTGTGAGGGTTCCCATCCAAAAAAATCACAGCCTTGGTCGTTTCCTTGAAGCCAAGCGACGTTGAAATGCTGTAAGCTCATGTACTAAAGGTTCATTTAATGACCAGTTTTCACAGCAAAATAATTTTACACTAGTGAAGGGCATGAGTGACTGTGTTTGTATGTGGAGTGATGTAAAAAAAAATCGCCATCCTATTTCCTTAATTTTCTGCCCAATTTCCAAGGTGTGGTTCATGCCCAGACGCAGTGTGACTCTTATTTTGTTGGTGAAATTTTTTCAAATTTCTAAAGATGCTATGACTGGCATTTGTTTATATGAACATTTTTTTCCCCTTACACATTACTCTGGCACTGGAAGCATGAATAGATGCACATTGTTACAGAACCTAGTATTTTTATAGTTTGGTGTTTGCTTTGAATATAAAGCAAGGTGTGATATAAGGTCCACTAGAAGTCTAACACTGTTATACACTATAGCTAAAAATCAGACGAGCAGTTTTCATACGTAGCAAATTCGGTCTAGTTTTTGTGTCATGACCTGTATCGTTACCCTCTACAGACAGTACACACTTGATACATCACTACTGGCTCTGGAGTGTAGGGATCGACCGATCATCGGATCGGTATCGGCATCGGCCGATATTTTTCATCCGATAATCGGATCGGAATCGGATCGGTTTATGTGTCGGATACCGATGTCAACTTCACTGCCAAACGCGAGTTTCAGTTTTGTAAATTGCTTCGGTTTAACAGATTAACTAGCAAAGGCTTGTCACCTCTCAATACCAACAATTTATAAATTCTTGTAAATACTAATACTAATGTCTAGTGCATTGCGTTTAAATCGTCTAGCGATCGACGGGAAGCAAGCACCAGCTGGTCCTACCGGACCACGTGCCAAAACCAGCCAAAATTTGGTTAATTCTGAACATTGTGTATCTTAGTTACTTTTATTAAATATTTAACGTAAAAGTACATAAACTTATATTTGCGATCTCGTTTACCTTTTGTTAGTTAAAGAAATCGATGGTTGTAGCAGCATTAGTAGTGTTACTTCCGATCCTTGCAAGATTTCTTTGTTGTGGAGCTCAGTTACAAGGGCCAACAGAAAACGTGCTAGTCAG
Organism: Lithobius niger; assembly: GCA_023313725.1. Lineage (NCBI taxonomy): Eukaryota > Metazoa > Arthropoda > Chilopoda > Lithobiomorpha > Lithobiidae > Lithobius > Lithobius niger. The sequence continues at coordinate 50,139 of JAHWFP010250903.1, forward strand.
TAATCCTGGACAGTGCATAAGCGGGTTGTGATTTTTAAAAGGTTTTAAAAATATATTATGTCAAAATTGTAATTTATTTTAGAAATACAAATCCATAAAAAATGCGGTAACGAGAAACGTTTTAATTATTTGCTACGGAGTGTGTTGTCTTTTGTCTTAGCTGGTATCGGCAGGGTGCTCATTGCGCGGACAACCGGGGAAAAGTAATGCACATTAGGCCATTAAAAAAAAATCGTCTCATCAAATTTAAAATTATTACTTTTAAAAAATACTTTATTACTAGTACAGTATAACAATATCCAAGTATTTACTCGAATGCTGTGTTTTTACTACTGTTAAAATTATTCAAGCTGTATCCTCCATTTTACTGGTAGTAGGTCCATATGTTCATATTTTTACTTGTGGTCCTGGTATGAGAAGGTGTCAAAAGTTACAAGGAACCGGACGGGATAAGCCGTGGTAAATTTTACCCAGATAGAACCATTGTGTGTAGTAATAATAACATTTTGTAACTCATTGCAATAAAAGTGTAAAAATATGATAATTATAACTTATTTTCAATTATATGAAGTAACAAGGATAATATTGTATTTTTTAGTTCTTATGAAGTTCATAAATTTTGCTTGGTAAAAAATATTAAATATCGGTATCGGATCGGCATCGGATCGGATCGGAATGACAGTTATCGGCATCGGATCGGATCGGCAAAAACCTGTATCGGTCGATCCCTACTGGAGTGAAAGACTAAAGACTAAGAACGATAAAGACTATAAACAAAAATATACAATATACAATTTCAAAATACTAAATGACCACCTTTCATGCATTTTTTTCTGTGTTTTCCTGATATTTACACAAATTAGAGAATGAACATCGAACTTATTTTTAGTGAAAGTTATTCAGCAGGATAAAAGATCATTCATCACCACCCTTCCACCAGCTTAGGGGATTTTATTTTTATTTAAATATGTGTGCAATTCGATTTTTTAAAAAGTGACTTCAGATCATTTAGGCTCCTGTGATATCTTGCTCAAAACTTTCCAAAATAATGTCTCTTACATTTATTGTATTTCTATTTTCAGATAGTGGTTCTTATTATCCTCTCCTTGGTGCAATGGCGTGGACCTTCCAACTCCCATCTAAGTTGTCCACGCGACAAATCAAGCTGTGTACGACGTGTAATACAAAAGGTAAGCAGTGGGACATATAAAAGATACAAAGATCTTGTTGCTTATCATTGTTATTTTCTGATTCATACAGCATAATTAAGCATTTAGTTAAAATCTTTACTCACCTCTGTGGTGTGAGTTAAAGGGGTACAAAGTACTAGTACAAAAAATCCAGTACACACAAGGCCGGATATTGTGTGAGCTTTCATCTCAGCACAGTGCTTATTTATGCACTCCCTCCCTTTTTCGCAATGGGCTTTTATCTCTTTGCTACCTATGCTTTGTTAGCATTACATTGTACCTGTAACGCTGTGTTGTTGTTGCGGTCGTTGACACTTAATTGTAGCCTCAACGATTGATGCCATGTTCTTGCATCTTCTTCCCATGACTTTGGAAGGGTAAAGCAGTGTCGTTTTATGCCTCAATGTTGGGTCGCGTGTTAGACCTGAACAGTAGAGATTTTTGGTTCATCTCGAGAGAGGAGGAAACCATAAAGGGGAATAAAGTTGCCCTCCACTACTATGTTCACCAGTGGAAAAGCAAAACCCCAGATAATTAATGTGTAATCGGCTGCTAAGAGTAAGAACTGTGTCCCGGCATACTGCCGTTAGTGAAGAATGGAACGTTGTATTTTCATGCTTAAAGTGAACTGGCCCTTAAAGACGAACTGTGTAACCTAACCAATGCATTGTACCACCAAAGTATCCAATAAACATTAATAGTGATCGCCAGATAAAACAATTCTTATTTTGTTACCGAAAGACTGTGATAGGCGTATTACTTTGGCCTTTGTATGAAGAATGGCAGTGGAAAACAGGTCTTGCACGTCATACACTGTGATCTAACCCGCTTCTCCCTTATATCCTCCCCGTACCGGACACTAAAAATAAACACGTCTTGGCTAATGTGAAGTTAGGTTAGATAGGTGCAATATTCTGCCAGCAGTTTTTTCTTGTTAGGCACGATGACGCGGGTTCACTCCTTAACTCGTAAGGAGTGCGGCCTTCCATAGCTCCGAGCAAACCTGTACGTCCGTCTTGATGCGTGTGCACGTGTGAGATAATCAGGCATAATTTAGTCTCGGCTTTTTACCTCTCTCCCTCCCGTATTTATGTCAGATGAGGCTGCCTGTTTCAAAGTTTGGTAGCAAAATGTGTTGACAATCTAGTGTTATTAAGCTGTGTTAAGATACAAGCTGCCTCATCCGACATAAATATGGGAGGGAGAGTAGGTAAAAAAAACTGAATTACGCCCGATTACCTCGCACGAGTACGCGCATCAACAGGCATGTATGGGTTTGCTCAGATCAACGGCAGGCCGCACTTCTTATTAGTTGAGGACTGAATCCGTGTCATCGCGCCCAACAAGGAAAAAATGCAGACAGAATATTGCACGTATCTAACCTAACTTCTCATTAGCCAGAACGTGTTTACTGATAGTGTCCGATACTGTCCGATACTAAGGGAACAGCAGGTTAGATCACAGTGTATGATGTGCAAGACTTGTTTTCAACTGCCATGCTTCATACAGAGGTCAAAGGATAAACGAATGGATCGAATACGCCTATCTAGTCTTTTGGTAACAAAATATGAATTGTTTTATCTGGTGATCACTATTAATGTTTATTGGGTACTTTGGTGGTACAATGCATTGGTTAGGTTACACAGTTCATCTTTAAGGGTCAGTTTCCTTTTAAGAATGAAAACACAACGTTCCATTCCTTACTAACAGCAGTATGCTGGCACACAGTTCTTACGTTTAGTAGCTGATTACACGTTACTGATCTGGGTTTTTGTTTTTCGTCTGGTGAACCTTGGAGTGGAAGGCAACTCTAGTCCCCATTATGATTTTCTCTTCTCTCGATAACATGAACCAAAAATCTCTACTGTTCAGGTCAAACATGCGACCGAATGTAGAGGCCAACATATGAAGGAAAAACCAAAAAAAAACAAAAAAAACAATGGTGTGCCTGAGTAGGCTGAGGGTGAACTGATATCCTTTGCAGAATGTCTAAAGGAAATGGTTTGGATGGGTGGAATTTGTAACGAGTTGGGGATAAACTATCATAGGGATCGACCGAGTCCGGATATATCCGGATCCGGCGCCGGATAATGCGGTATCCGGCAAGATCCGGATCCGGCCATTATATTGAGCCGGATACCGGATGCAACACAACCAAAACATGTCGCCGTAAACATGTTGCATGACTCGGTAAAATAAATCGACGTAAAATAACTAAGCGATCTACGTATAAAAAAAATTGCAGACGTAATAATTACAGTGTAAATTAGTGCACAAAAATATACTTGGGATATTTGTATTAGGTTTTCATAACTAAAAAAAAAAAGTTGAAGTTCGACTACATAAATTGCGCTTACGAAAATATTCATCGTCCGTTGCAGTACATGGGATACCTTGAAACGATGGTCCTCTGGTTATTCTTCCACTACAGCGTTGTTTACGGCTTCCGAAATCCTTTTTTTAAAGTTTTTAATACCGTAGAAGTAGTTTAAAGTTGTTTTATTCCTAATTTATATTCGCTATCGGTGATAGTTTACGGCCGCCAATCCCCGCCATCGCGCTCCCACTCTCTGCCGGCTGTCCGTAAATAGAGTGGCACTTCGTGTGACGTCACTTGCGACTGGCCCCCGTCGCGATAGTGATCACGTGCTATACACGTGTCAATCGGGGAATCCCAGCTTTTCAACGCGACCAAGATGGCGGCTGTTTGTTGCGTTACGACAGCTTGAACCAAGGTCTAGTTTTAGCAAACAAAAGCAATTTCACGTCAATTTTGACGACACAGCCAACAAAAAACGTCGATTAAGGTATTTAAAAAAGGATATTAAATTAAATGAATCCAAAATAGCCGTGCCAAAGTACCTAATTCAGTCGGAATTACACCTCCATTGTGTGCAATGGCGGTTTTTCTTTGCAAACGGGGCTTTGAATCGAGTGTGCGTCGGGAGTTTTAGAAACTGTTTTGAAGTGGCGATAAATCGCGGTTTGGACGCCAAGGGGTTAAATTCGAAAAGTAAGACGGTTTAATGACGTCATCAAAAAACTAGCAAGAAATAATAGCATAAGCCAAATATGACTTCCATGTTGCAAAAGTCGAGACAGTTTTGTTCATAAAATGAAAAAAAATACAGCTTTTTTATGTTGGTTTCGTTCCTTTTTTTTTTTTTTGGCTTTCGGTCTTTGTTATACTGTGCGCAATACATAACGGAACGAAAGCAATTTAAAGCTGTAAATAAAAGACCTGTTGTGATTTTGTTTTAATGCAACCAAAATTCAATAACTTTAAGCTAAAATAAATAAGTGTGGACTACATACTGGTTTCACAAATACTGCAAAATTTTGCTAATTATTTTCCGAAATGAAGCAGTAGGCTAATCAATGAGAAATCCTTCAACTAGAAAAATGTTTTCTGACTGTTTAACCTAATGAGTGTTTTGTTTGTTTCAAAAAAATTTGCAGAAGTTAGCAACATTGCAAAAACAGTTCTGTAGCCTACATGCAATTATACTATACTGGTACTCATAATAGCGTAAGACTTGTACGTGTTTAATGTAAGAAAATAATGTGAAACAAAGCGAAAATTAACACCAACTTATAAAGGGGGAAAAAATAAAACGGCTTTATTTCGTTTTTGTGTGTGAATTACCCGGTATCCGGTACCGGTCCGGATCCGGCACCTAGATCCGGAACCGACCCGGCCCTGACATCGAATTATCCGGAACCGACCCGGATCCGGCAAAATGGTATCCGGTCGATCCCTAAAACTATGGCACCAAACCTATTACCATATATGCCGACAGTCGGTGACTAATCAGGACACTCTGAAGGATCGACCTGTGTGCCTGATCAAAACTATGTGCGAAGACTTTGGTTTGTGAGGGAGCACGTTCAGGGTGGGCTCATCATCCTAGTCTACCTCCCGAGTGAAGAACTGAGTGCCGACATACTGACAAAGCCAGTTGGATTACAGAGATTGGAGGCGTTTAAATTAACCTTTTGTTTAGAAGATTGAACCCATTGAATTTACCCATTGTTTTGAAGATTGAATTTACCCATTGGTCACTAACCCTGACGTGAAACCTGAAATGTATTGAGCTGTTGTTTTTCCTGAATTTAAACCGCCCTCCGTCGTTAAATTTCCTATACGAACTAAAAATAGCTAAGCAATAAGTTTTATGTATTAAGAGCAGAGAGAAGGTGTCGATGAGATATAACCCATGCTAACACCAATTTGCCATTCTGAATTAACCCGCTATACACGAGAGGAAGATAGCATTAACTCTAGCCATAATGTTCTGGCGTATCAGTTATTATTTGAGTGTTCCCCCTTCCCTTAACTACCGTTATTACTACGGGCATTTCTTTGCGTACTCTGTATTGTACAATCAAATGACTGACAGACCTATGCGCGAGGCTGTTCATCGAAGACCCACTCTGCTCCACATTTAACTCTGTTGGTTTGTTTGTTAATGACGCTGCATCCCTTTGGTCGAATGTTAGGAAATGCACAAACGAGGGGGGACTGTGTGAGCGTTCATCTCAGCACAATGCTTATTTGTGCACTTCCCCCTTTTTCTCAATTGCCTTAATCTCTTTGCATCCTATGCTTTGTTAGCATAACATTGTAGCGTGACTGTCCTGTGTTGTTGTTGTGGTCGGTGACGCTTTGTTGTGGCCTCACCGATCTATGCCATGTTCTTGCTTCTTCTTTCCGTGACTTTGGAAGGGTAACGTGGTGTCGTTTTTTACGCCTCTACGTTCGGTTCGTGTTTGACCTGAGCGGTAGAGATTTTTGGTTCATCTCATCGAGAGAGGAGGAAACCATAATGGGGAATAAAGTTGCCCTCCACTCCAGGGTTCACCAGAGGAAAAGCAAAAGCCCAGATAAGTAATATGTAATCGGCTACTAAGCGTAAGAACTGTGTTCCGGTGTACTGCCGTTAGTGAGGAATGGAATGTTGTGTTTTCATTCTTAAAGTAAACTGGCCCTTAAAGACGGAACTGTGCAACCTAACCAATGCATTGTACCACCAAAGTACCCAATAAACATTAATAGTGATCGCCAGATAAAACAATTCTTATTTTATTACCGAAAGACTGTGATAGGCGTATTCAATCCACTCTTTTACGTTTTGGCCTCTGTACGAAGAATGGCAATGGAAAACAGGTCTTGTACGTCATGCACTGTGATCTAACCCGCTTCTCCCTTATATCCTACCCATACCGGATCCTAACAGTAAACACGTCCCGGCGAATGAGGAGTTAGGTTAGATACGTGCAATATTCTGCCTCCATTTTTTCCTTGTTGGGTGCGATGACACAGGTTCAGTCCTCAACTCGTAAGGAGTGCTGCCTGCTTCATTCCGAGCAAACCCGTTCACGCTTATTGATGCATGTACGTGTGTGAGATAATCAGGCGTAATTTAGTCTCAGCTTTTTACCTACTATCCCTCCCATATTTCTGTAGGATGAGACCACCTGTATCTTAACACAGCTGGATAACACTAGGTTGTCAGCACAGATATGTGCTAGGCTACGTTTATAATATTTGTCATTGCCAGTAAATTTTCAGTGAATTTTTAACTGGTCAGCAAGTGTAATCAGCACATAATTTTTTCCTCATATGACAAATTCTTTTTTGAAATACCTTTTTGTCTGAGTGTAAAGCCCTAATCAGACAGACGAAAATTTGATACGAAGCGCCGCGTTACTATGTGCCTACAAAATCAAAATTGTTGCAATCATATGGTTGGTGTTGCGTTTATGGACTGATTTTGACGTCTTTCTTACACCGTGCCGCGTACACTGCAGCCGTGAGCAGTCAGTCTGGTTTGGCTTTAACGCCAATATTCTGCAGTTTGATGGTTGCGTATTTCTTTCCACTAATTTAGTTCTCAAGTTAAGCACTATCATCAGAATAGCTTTGCTAGCTGCATACTATCAGGAGCGTCATGAAAGAGTGCATGATAATATTACCACAGATTCCATGTCTCGTTCATGGTCACGACCCCATGCAATCAAATTGGAGCAACTGATCGTAGCTATTTTCAAGGATGAAACGCGTTAAAAATACACTATATAGGTTTTAGCCTAATAGATAGAAGCGTACAAATACCACTCAGGTAACAATTGATTCAGTTCGGCCTATGCGGCAGCTACGCTAACAGCTGCATTCCACGAGCGTGAATCGGCGAAGCAGATGGCTACTGTAAGGCAAGGCCGCCTGTGGTAGAAAAAGCACGTTTCACCTCCCGACTCAACGCTAATTCACGCGCGTGCGGAAAACTGATGCCTTTTACTGCTGTTCTGTTAAAATAAAATTCTAGCGATGTTGAATCAGCTAGCCTGTATCTGAGAAACGAAATCAACAGCTTCTCTCCCGGACGACCTTGTGACAAGAGATGAAATGTGAAACAATAGTTGCAACATGGATACTACCACGTACTACGGACATGTATATGTGTTTATTCGCTCCAGATACTGCATACCACATTATGTTGAAAGATTATAGTTCATTATTGATTGTAATGGGGAGGGGCGTGTTCATTTGATATGAGATTACCTAGCAACGTAATTATTGTCATTATTGACACCGCAAGCACCACAATGCAGCGTGTTAAAACGTTTTCTACAACTAAGGAGAGTAATTAAAAAAACTCATCAAGTGAAAGTAGAGAGAATCTTGAGCTGCAATGAAATGCAGTTTCACAGTATTTAGCAGTTGGATTAGGGTAAAGTAACATTGAACCCTAAATTCTTGTAAAAGGGTCTAAAAAAAGTCAAATGACAATAGATTTTTAAAGTGAAATGTAAAATAAAAAGAAGCAGTAGAACGAGACAACAGCATTCTAGGTTAGCGAAAACCGGCCTTAACAGTGGTATGCAAATGATATCTAGAACAATTGAAAACACAGGAGCACCCAGTGTTAGTTCTTTAAATTTTCAGAAAAATTTGTAGTTCACCTTCTTTGGAAAGTTCTGTGCACTAGGGAGTTGCATCTAACGCCCACAATGATTTTCACTTTAGGTCCTTGAGTCACTCTCCATTAAACATCTGGCCAACAAGCAAGTGCCCCTCATGAATATAATAAAACCAGCATGTGAGAACATCTACCAACTAGTTAGCCGAGTCTGGCCGCCTTCCTAGACAACAGATGGGCAGTCCACATTAAACAAGCACAGTTGAGATCAGTGGTGTCTAAAGTGCGTGCTTTCGAAAATTGTTTTCTCCTTACGACATAGCAACCATTTCAATTCCATAGTGCACGGAAATTTCCGCAAAAGGCGAACGAAAAATCTCACTGAAAATTTAAAGAAGAACTAATACTCTGTTCTTCTCTTGTGGTATTGTGTTTTCAATTATTGTTCTAGACATCATTCTAGGTTAATTAAAATATTTTGGTGTGCTTTCACCCTCCATCACTAGGGGCAGAGGGGGTTGTAGGGAAAAACTGACTAAATTCAAGTGGAAAGCGTCTGTGTTTGCATTGGTGCTTGCATCCGTGTTTGCATCCATTTTAGCCAGTGTAGATAGTTCCTCTGGCTACAGAATGGCATTTTGAATTTAAATCTGCTGCCAGGTTCAATACACACGATACTGTGAAGTTTTTAAGTTTTCTTCCTCCTTAAGGTGTCTCTTCGGGTCCTCCTCCTACCTTCCATTTATTTCTGATTCCCAGTCCTGGAACCCGCTGTGTGTGTGGTGGAGGGGACCGGAATCCTGTGCCAAAAGTTAGTTCTTTCATTCTAGCATACCTCTCCATAGTTCCTTATCCTATCTAAAATTGCTGGGATTATGCAAGATGTGTAAGGCGCTCAATAAACTGTAATAAAGTTGTAGTGTGCTGGTAGGTGAGTATTTTTTTTTAGTAATATCTTGTCCCAAAAAGGTATGGTTTGGAAACATATAACGGATACAAATATGGCCAAATTATTAAAAGAACTTTAATAACATGGTCATCGTAAGCGTCAAGCAGGTTGTGTCTTTATTCATCAAGCAGTTGTTTTGATGTATTTTTATGTCACACATCAAGTCATTTCATTAGGCTTGCTGTCAACGCACTACAGTACATGTTAATATACAGGGTATCCATAAAATAAGAGCCCTGTTTACAAACGTCTGTAAAAAATTTGTATATGTAATAGGCTTGGATGGCACAGCGCAAATTCGTCATATGTGTGTGTATGTGTGTGTGTGTGTGTGTTACAGTGTGTTAACAATCAGTATTATAGCCGAGTTGAATAGTTCCAAGGATGTGGCCTGTAACAAATAGCAAGATGGCGAGCAGGTTCATTCTTGCCACGGTGGCCAAGAAAAACAGCGAGTGCCCGACAATGAACAATCAGTCACAAAACAAACGAAATATTAATTTCGTCCTCCATTGAAAAAAGACATTTACTTCCCTAAGAAAACAAAACAGCAGGGGTTCAAAGGGAGGGGGAGCAGGTATGGAGGGGGTGGGGGGAACAGGCCACACAATTGGGAAATGCGGGGGTGCCGGGGCAGGAGGGAGCCGGGGGGGGGGGGGAGGTCTGTGCCATTTTCATTTCATTCTGACCGGTAAAGTATTTTGCTTACGTATTCTGGAACCGGCTAGACCGCCGTAACAGTACATCTAGTTACTATGGAAGCAATTGTAATCTGGTTTCGTCCGTTGGAGAAACAAACTCAGAAAGTTATACTAAAAAAAATTAACACTGATACTCTACCACGTGCACTACAGATGTACAAAGAATATGATGACGAATTTCAATTCCTCATTAAGTATTGTCAATTATTTACGGTTATGGGGGTGGGGGTAACAGTCTCAAAAGATCTCGGAGGCTATCAGTTTTGTGAAGTTCCTAACGTGGGAAACATGCTTGACAATGGAAACTTGCTTGACATGCTTGAAACATGCTTGACAATACTTGGCCGAAACCAGCTAGGTAGTCTGTGTACAAAAACTGGAGTGCATGTGGTATAGGTTAGTGGTTTTTTTTTCGTAAGACTTTTTCTGTTGTTCATTCCGATGGATGAAACTGCATTACGATTGATTTCATTATTAATTTTTTTATAGTCAGTTGTAAATTAACCAGTAATTTATGAACTCCCTGTAGTACACTACTTAGAAATTGCCACGATGAAGTGTTGCATTTCTTTAAAAAAAAAATAGTAATAAAAACAGACAAGCATTAAAATGGTTACGTCACATCATAGCAACCTGCACATTCTATGTCCTTATCTTGTTTTCCAAACTCTTTGGATTCTGGTGGAGATGTTTGATTTTTGGTGCTCTCTTAAAACCTTCAGCTTGACCTTACTTCGTTGATTTACCTGCAGTGCACTTAAAGTAAATCCATCATACATAATTGCTACTTGCTACAGCCATAAGTCTAAAACGTCATTTTGAAAAATAAACTTTTTTGGAATAGTGAGAAATGCGGAAGCTAAAAATGTTGTTGCAAGACCTAACTTGAGCACACCAGCTGTGGTAGTGGGCGTAGCATGTTATGTTATTATGACTAACGATAGCAGCAACATTAGTTTATGTACAAGAGGCCTGATTCAGTTCAGTTTGCCAAAACTCATGTTGTGTGGTAATAATGTTAAACCAATCTCGTACTAGCTAAGACACTAACGGACTTCAACCAGAAAATGAATAAGCCACCTCTTCCACATTGCATTAGATTCTGAAGTTGGGCACTGCAATTTAACTTGCAACTTTAAATGCTCTAACTTTGTTGGGAAACTGTAGTTGTTGATTGTTTCTTAACTGTGTGCTTACAAGGTGATAATTTTAACGATGCTTTTAACAAGCTTAATTTATGTAACCAAATTCTCCTTTTCAGAAATTTATTCCTGTATTAGAGAGGTATAGAACAGAGTTACCTGTCGACTGTCCATTTTCCCCCGCCCGCGACATATATGGGGTGCAAGAAAGCCAGAAAGTGGAGGAGGGTCCTGCCCACTGGCGGTGCGGTTTATGTGGCAAAGCGTTTTACACTGAAGCATATCTTGACAAGCACTTCGATGCTAGGCACTCTACTGTATTAAATAGGGTAAGTAGGTTAAACCCTAAAAAAAATGTATAAGTCGTTTTCAAAAGTATTACTATTTAGTGTTTGGTGACATTGGCATAATCTAGAGGTATAGAAACTACACATTGCTTAGGAGGCTTTTTTTTTGTGGTGGGGAGGAGCGGTGTGGGGTTATGTACTCTGTAAACAATCGCCATGTATACCTCCTACTCGCCTACCCCCATTCATATTCACGTACCTCCTACTCACATTCACACTCAACGCAACACCAAAGGTTTCATGTAAAAGTTTTCAGGTTTCAGTGGCTGATACCTACCTACCACCTTCTTTCGACCTTGCCTCGGAAACTTGCAAGCAACTGTACAAACGTTCACGCACGAAATAGGCACACGATCTCAGTGGGTCTTGCTCAAGTTCTTGCTTGGGTTCTTGCTTGGGCAGCTTACGGTGTTGATGGTACTGCCCTCTTTCTGTGGTGTAGTGAGGAAAGGGCTCCACTATGCTTCGAGTTGGTATACCAGATAAGGTGTAGTGAACTACATGATTTTTGGATAGGAAGGCTCCTGTTCATTCAATTGAAGACATGCACTGAAGCTATTAAGGATAACACGTCTGAAGGATAACTCCTACCCTAATGGTCATTTTCATTCGTTTTTTTGCTTTGGCATTGGCTTACGATTCTCTACAACTTTCCAATTTACACCACTATTCTACGATGTGTAGTTCAAAATTTAGTATAGTGATGACCTTGAAGGACCATTCCAAGGTCGTTTAAACTAGCATCACTACATGTTCCCTGACCCATACTATATATATGTACATTTTTGTGTTTCTCCTCTAAGGAGATTTCGAATGGCAGTAGGCTTCTCCAGACTTTTGAGCCACCCTGTAAATACCTCTTCTCCTCTGGAAATTCGAAGGCTAAAAATGTGAGATAGGTGTCGAAAGACAGGAAATTAATTTAGATTTCGCGTACGTGTACTTTTGTAGTTCTAGGTTCATAAAATTGCCTAAAAAAAGCGATAAACCACCCGAAACGATTGTTGTCATAATTTTTTCGAGACTCATTGTTAACTTCGGATTTTACTGCTGAAGATCATGGTCCATGTTTGTGTCACAATTGTTGTGAGTCGAGTCAAGGATGCGTCATTTAGGCACCAAACCCACAGTACCCGTGAAGGTAGCCATGGTTTGTCAAGAATGTCTGTCAAGAATCGATAAAAGGAAACAGTAAATGAGGCACGTAGATCAGGATTGGCAAGACTATAAATGTTGCTTTACGGACATCCAAAACCAGAGAATACCTATTTAACTGTTAAATCAGATAAAATAGCATAAGGCATGAAAAAGATTAAATACTAAATGCCAAATAATGTAACAAAACATACTGATAACGGAAAGGTTGACAGGATTATTTCAACGTCTTGTGTGTGTAACGTTTTAAACAGCAACGTTCGACCGTTAGTGTTACGTTAAGGCATGAGCCGGTTCATTCCTTAGCAATCATGTAGCTAGCTGAATAGTGGTAAAATAAGTGAAACTAGGAACCCCATGTACAGTGTGGGGTGGTGGAGATCCAGAGGGAAAGTGAGCTGTGTTTTGGAAATTTTTTGCGAGATGTGGTTACTGGTTCACAGCACCACCACACGTAAGCCGAAAAGGAAATGGCTGCTAATGGGGGCAAAGAACTTGCAGATGTACAGATGTGGTCTGCCAAATTCAGTTAGGGGGTGTGGGGAGCTCTGTGAATTTGCTTTTAAGTAGTTTGAGCACCTTTGAAACACCTGGAGCACCCAATTTTAGAAATTTTAAGTCGCACTTCTTCTAAAATAAACTTCTTGCTTGTTTATTTTAATTTTTTTTTTATTTGGTGTCTGGGGAGGGGGGAGCAAATGTTACCCTTTTTTTCCTGGGTGTGCCACTGGGAGGGAAGACCAGGAAAAGCACGTCCCCTCCTCCTCCAATGTAACTCTGGGTAGGCAGAGCCTCCCCAACATTTAGACTATCAGACGAATTTTGAAAACCGTTAATCTGACGACAAACAAATAAGTTAGCATCAGCAGCGTCGTTCGCAATTTACACGTTTTCTTGACAATTTGAATGAAAAAAAATTGTGTTGTAAAACGGTAAGAATTAACACCTATAGAGATTATCGTGTATAAGTTGCGCACGTTTTCTTCAATATTTCCATAGGTAAACAAAAACACTTGGGATTTTGTGGAGCACTGGTTAGTGACACGCTTCAATGTTCCTTCAAAACCAGGCAGAGACTGCACGACCGTTGGTTTCCTTCCCGCCCGCGCGGTCAGTCATGGCAAAAATCCTGATTGTAAACATTTATTTTTGTGCGTCTTTGGTGAATTATTTTAAACAAGAGAGAGTCTACACTGCCTTCGAACATATGTTCCTAAATTGTGTATGAGCACCGTTAAAGCAATCTAATAGACAAAAAGTGAATTTTACCTTCAAATGCTTACGTCACCGTCTCTGCCGTGATCAAGATAGAATTACGACGATGATTACAGCGCGTCCCTACGAGAAAACAAGGCCCTGATGTGTCATTGCATAGGCCGAGGTGCGTTCGTTTGTTTTTCTTGAATGACGCGCTTCGCTCGTAGTATTGTACTGCAGGAAAGCCATAAGTAACTAAATATCGCTTAGATGGTCACTCGTGTAGCTGAGTGCCACACGACACTCCTCATTTGTGTATGTGTATAAGTTACATGTGGAAAATAATAATTATTTGTTTAAATTTCCCATGAATTTGGGGGTCCCCTTTAGTCGGGGGCCCTGAGGCACTGCCCCGTTTGCCCCTGCGTCGCTACGGCCCTGTGTTACAGTCTCCCTTTGCAGTTGCTACTTGATGATTCTTGGAGAAACAGGCTAAGTTTTCTTCTCATCTCAATGTAGACAATCTCACAGTATCAGCATGGGATCTTGTAGACAAC